>CASHTH010000630.1:0-24013 GCA_030341885.1 Geodia barretti
TGGGAACCATCGTACTCTGATCTTCACCTAACAACACAACAACCTTCCTGCACTTCGGTTTGTGTCTTTTGTACTAATTCATTTTGAACAAAATAAAACGGGATGAGCAACATTGTATGGTGCATTGATGTGTCATATGATTGAATACTACAAGAGTTAGTTATGGGCATAAAACGCAAGTGAAGGAGCATATGCTAATAAGTAGAGTGTGTGTGTGTACCATGCACTGTACCACACAGGTTCTTGAAGGACGCGTATCAAGCCCAGCATCGTCATCCACTCAAGCCTCGAATTGTCGCCACACTTACTCATGTGACATCATGAGTTTGTTTAGTGAACGATGTAGTGTGAGGACTGGAAAAGGGATTTGGTAGAGGACTAAGAATGCAGCATTGTAAAACTGGTAAATAGTTGAGTGAACATTGAAGGCACTCAATGCAGCCACAACTCAAAACTGAGGTGCTGTCAGAGAGGGCAATACCTGTGCATGTATCGTATGCTTAGTGATAAACTCATAGCTACACATTATACGACGAATGCAGCATTGTAAAACTAATTAGTTGAGCAAACGTGGAAGTTTTTAGCCTGCACACAATGCAGTCACAACTCAGTAGCTGTCAGAGAGGGCAACACCTGTGCATTAGCTGTCTCATGTGCTTATGAAATGAGTAATAGCTGCACATTATACGAGGCACCATTCTCATGCTGCGCGACAATATAGGACTTGTGTGGAGGAAGATTTACACGGGCAAGGAATGTTGGTTTGAAGATGTAACCATCATCCATTGTACTACTGCATCACATACACTAGGTCATCCCTGTCTTGTCTCCTTGCTTATTATACAATCCCTATATTCACCATTTTAAAACATTTTTGTTATAATAACCACACGTACAATGTAGCAGTATTGTATATGGCATCAATTTTTATGCTTGAAGTGAAATTTTTTTGCAGATCCTCAATTTTAGACAGACCTTTACGCCATAACCATAATTTTTTGCTGATTGAGGCTAACCAAATCATTGTGAACCTAAAAAGTTTTTAACACTGCAATAATAAGGTGCAGTTAGGGTATTTATTATATAACTTTGTCTGTGGCAGGTGTATCGAGGGTATTTAGTGAGGAAGAGGCTGGGTCAGATGAGGACGGAGAGAGAGGAGAGGGAGGAGGGAGAGAGAGCCGGGATAGAGAAGGAGGAGGAGGAGGAGGAGGCTGGAGCTCAACCAGTACACACAGCAGGATATGACACGAGTAGTGGAGAGAGGAGAAGGTGAGCTGCCCACTCTTTCGCTAATGTCAAAAAGATTTGCAACAAAATGTGTGCTGTGCATCGTGTCATGACATATACGTATACTGAGTGAGAATATACTGTGCCATAGTATATACAGTGGTTTGAGGTTTGCCTTGTCTTGTGAACCCCTACCAGCTGAGTTGCCCTGGTAGCTCAGTTGGTAGAGTGCTCACCTAGACTGCAGAGTCGTCGTGGATTCAAATCCCAACCAGGGCAGCTCTTTCCTTGAGTTGTCCTGGCCGTGTAGTTGTGCTTGTCTTGCTTTGCCTTTTCCTTGCTACCTCATTGTTGTTACATGAAAAAATGGTCCATTTCTATCCCCATGGCACGTCAGGGCAATGCGACATTATTATTATTGTGCACCCAGCTTTACAATGTGTGTATCTGCCTGTGTGTGAAGGGTGCTGGAGGAGAGGCTAAGGGAGTCTGAGCAGCGAAGTCGACAGCTAAAGTCCTGGAGTGGAGTCCACCTGGTCAGATCACCCCCTCTCTCGTCCCTCTTCCCTCCATAGTTTACTCCATTCTCTCTCACTGTGTACTGTGTGTGAACACAGCATGGAGTGGTACCGTCGGAGGTCCTACAGAGAGACAGAGAGAGAGTGGCTCTCTATAGACAGAAGACCAAAGCTGCTCTCATCATACAACTGGCATGGAGGAGGTCAGTCTTATCCACCAGTACCACCACCTGACTCTGATGTATTGTGCTGTCATAGTGTGTGTAATGTGTACAGGTGCGTTGTTAAACGACGCATATTGAGCAGCTTCTTGTAGCATTACCTGCTTGTTACCCAGGGCCGGACCATAGCAAAATTGAGTTAGAGCCTTTACAGAACATGGGTAGTATAATACGGAAATACAAGTAACACTACTTGTGTACAGGTATATTAGACAGAAGAGGAGAATGATGGCTCTGGAGGCTCAGGCTAGAGTAATGCAGGTGAGTGTGTGAGACCTACAACATTCACCTAGGGTGTGTGCATTTGTGTGTGTGGTGTCTTCACTAGAAGGGGAGCAGGGAGTGGAGGAGGGAGCTGGCAGCCCTGGTCATCCAGTTGGCCTGGCGGCAGTACCAGAGGCGTCAGCTGCTGGCCAGAGCTCTCCGCAGGCAGAGGATCCTTCACGACTGGACACCCAGTGTCATGGCTGCCAGACAGAAGGCACTCGTCCAGAAAGTCTACAGTAACCCTTTCCCTCTCTGCCCTCGTTCCTCTTCTCCTTTTTTCATCTCTTCTTACTCTGACTTTCCTTCTTCTTGCCCCATCACTTTACATTGAGACTGCAAACAAGTTCCATGGTGTATGCGTGTGCACAGCAACCTACTCACACCAAGAACATTTCAGAAACATTATTGGATGACACTGCTAGCTGTGAAAAAAGTGTCCGATTTGAAGTTCCTCACACTACACTACAGTAGAACCTCCGATAGGGGACACAGTAGGCCATCTCAATAAAGGACACACTTTGAGGTCCCAAACGTTCACTTTTCTACGATTGTAGTATTATGGTACATTATTAACCTCCAAAGAGAGGACAACCTCCCTCTATAGGACAAAATGCCTGGTCCCAACGTGTCCATTATTCGGAGGTTCCACTGTACACACTGTCTAGTAGTGTCTACTCTCCTTCAGTGTAATCTGCAGCTTAACATGTATCACTAAGTACGGTAGTACTGTACTTAGTATATACTTCTTTTCACCTGTGCACAGGTCAGCGCGCTGCAGGCCACCCACTACGAACCACCCAAGCCGCGGCCAATGGTCAGACCTGCCTACCTGCACTATATCCCATCTCCCGCTGCTCTCTCCTTCAACTTTGCTCTGACCCAGTACCAACCAAACATACCTCACTCACACACCACCTGCTAGGAGATTTTATATGATGTGTCTTTGTAAACTTGATTACAATACAAAAGGCTATTTGTGGTTAGCTGACGTTCATGATCCCAACTAGTATAGCAATACTGTGCTCTTCATCAGAAACAATAGTGACAATAGAATTCGACAATGGTGCCACTACCACGTTCCTTATTTCACCTTTTAGTTAAAAAGGGAGATTATGATCCATGAAAAGGTATAAAAGCAGCTACCAGTGGAGGGAGGATAGATATGCAGACCCGCACGGCATTCTGTGAGCATGCGCATATCGGGGCCGCCACGCCCAATTAACGCAACAAAAAAATGGAGTCCAACCCTACACTGCTCGCGGTGTGTAAGGCAGTCCGACCGCTAACTATGGAGCAGACGAGGGAACTAGTGTTTCAACTTGGTGTACCGCTGAACGTACTTGATGACGTTTCTCGTCAGTACGATGGTGAAAATAGGAAGGAACATTTTGTGCAGAAGTTGCTCGATATGAAGACAGATGTTAGCTGGAAAAAAATAGTTGCGGTGTTGAAGGAAATAGACAAGAACTCTTTGGCTGAGGACATTGAGCGTGCTCATATATCAAACGCACATCAGACTAGTAGTCCTACCTCCCCAATTGCAGCCAGCGGACCCGTAGAGTTGGACGGGCCTTCTATGCCAGTATCTCGGTTGCCAACTGCTGCAGATCATGTCAATCCAACTACTGGTAGCCCTGTGTCTACCCTAGCCCTGTACCAACAGCAGGTGCAAGTGGTCAAGGAGAGTATTGAGCAATTGGAAGAAACATTTTACGAACTTAAATTCGAAGCACGGCTAGTGTTGACCGAGAGAGAAAATAAAGAGAGCCATTTTTTAGAAAGATTCCGAGATTACCTTCTCGATCTTCCAGTTGCTAAAAAGGCATTTCACATTAAGTTTTTTAAACGAAATGAAGATGACATCATTGAAGCAAAAAATGTATTGAAGCTATTTGCTATTCTGGGCCGTTACTGCAACTACTCTAACTATGAGATTATTTTTTACGTCGTCAAGAAGTTCTGTAAAAAACTCATGCAGAAAATGGGCAGTTATCGTGATTCCCTCACCTCTTTTGAGAAGGCAACTGCTGTTGATGTCTATCTCCATGCCATTTCCGCTCACCCAAAGGGTAAAATCAGTCAAGCTTTCATCCAAATGGCGATGAAGATCAACAAGGCACCTTCCGCTTGCTCGCTATATGAGATCCGACAGTTGAAGGCACTGATAGTGGAAAATTCATCCGTTGAGTCTTACGCGGTGTATGTGGAGGAGCCACAGGAAGGCTCTATACGTGTGGTGCTGAGTGTTCCACCAGAGGTTGGTTGGATGGTGGGTTTTGTATTTATGGATCCTGATTTCAGACGGAGCATTCTCCTGACTGATGCAACTCTGGATAACACTGATCTATCAACATACCTGGTAAGACCGTGGCAAGGCAACATTCTGTAGCTCTAAATGTGGGGGGGGGGCATGTTATAATATTTGCTGAACTTCTGTGACGCACATCATTTGCATGCTGTGATGGCCAACTTCGTTTGGTGATTAAATTCTCCATTATGTAGTGGGGAGACTCGGCACTGATGGTGGCTCTTAGATGGGAAAGAACTGAATCTATTCATCTACTACTGAAGTCTGGGGCGGAGCTGGACCTGCAAAACAAAGTATGTTAATTGTCCTATAACGATATTCATGCATACGTTATGCAGTGGGGGACTAATAACAGCAGTAATTTTTAACCCTCGGCACGCATGCGCAGCGAGGGTTACAGTACTTGGTTTGTGAGTGTATGCCACGTTTTTTGCGACTACGCGCAACGTGACATACAAATCGCGACACCAACGGGTTTATTGCTACACTGGCTTCATTTTTTTTAAAAGGCAATTTTCGTATAACTAAAGCTATGGCATGAAAAGCAAGTGAACAAGCCAATATGCAAATTAGCACTGGCTTACCTCGACTGGGTCCGCTTGCTCTAAGGCACATGAGGTCACAACGAAGGGCGTGTATCGACTCCCGCATGCTATAGCTACCCCGTGTCAGACTCACTGCTACTAGCAGAAGACCACGTGTAAACACATACTATTGTAGCTCAGCCCATCAATTAGCGGTACCACGCATGCGTAGTTCATCGAGGGTTTGCACTTCAGTGCTTTTCATTAGGTGGGCAAGGGTACTTCCCTAGAAAAATGGATTTTCCCCCTGAACTAATATAAGTGAGTAGTGTTGAAAAAGCTGGATTTTGTTTCACTGCTGGTGAAGGCCTGTATGCATTAGATCTTGATTTCCACAGCGTGGAGACTCTGCACTGATGATGGCTGTCGGGGAAGGTATGACTGAAGTTGTTTCACTACTGGTGAAAGCTGGAGCTTCATTGGACATCCAGAACAATGTGAGTTTGGGTGTGGCTTTAACCACTTCAGCCATCTGTGTGTCACAGTGGGGAGACTCTGCACTGATGGTGGCTGTCAGGGAGGATAGGGCTGAAGCTATTCATCTACTGCTGCAGTCTGGGGCTGCGCTAGACCTGCAGAACATGGTAAGTGCTATAGGGATGCAACGCACATTCGGCGAGCGAGTGTGAGCAGTTCCATAGGTTGCATGTATTCAAAATGACGTTAACTTTCCCCCAGTATTTGAATCACGTAGAACATTACAGTATGTGCAGTGCCCAGTGCCTGTCACATAAATTATATAGAAAAATCCTGCATTCAGACGACTAGGTAGGCTGTTTCGTTCACCAATCATACATCATTATAACATCATATCATCACTTGTCACACAGTGGGGACAGACTGCACTGATAATGGCCGCTGCATTGGGTAGAAATGATATTGTTTCATTACTGGTTAAGGCTGGAGCTGCACTTGACCTTCAGGACCAGGTATTACATGAATACCCTTTCACTTTCAGCACCGGCAGAGTGCCATATGCAATTATGCTGTTGATTTCCATGCTAATATAACATATATAGCTCTTTGAGGACCTACTTAATAGCACAATAGCATTAGGGGGGGTGCTTGTGAATGCTAAAAGTGCTGGGTATAGCTGCAGTGTATTATAGTGAGCACGGCTGCACGTGTATGTGTGTATGATGTGTGTGTAACTCTGAACGGAAGAAGCACTGGTTTTTTGTCCATCTATCTCACTCTCTCAGTGGGGAGACTTTGCACTGATAATGGCTGTCAAGTGGTGTACTATTGCAGTTGTGTCCCAGCTGGTGGAAGCTGGAGCTGATCTCGACCTCTCAAATAAAGTATTACCATTAGTATTATTAATTTGGCTAAGGATGTATAAGTATTGAGTGAAATACTGTATGGCATGTGTTCAATAAAACACCATAAGTCCAATCTTGCAGTGCAATGTGGTTTGGTCTAGTGCATGAGGACATGGCTTGTGCATATGTAATCTCGATTGTTATCACTCCATCCGAGCGCACTAATTGGAACAGCATAATGATTATTATAGTGCGTTCTAAACAAGGTGCTGCATGTGACCTCAGCCAAAGTGTGCATTATTAAACTGTACATTGAAGCAGCACCATCGAGTGTGTCACAGACACAGGTACAAAAAAAATTGGTCTTATGTCATGTTACTTTTGCTCATTGGTGAAATTATTCTCTCCTACATCCATCAATCTCCCAAATATTCTCTATTCTCTGCACTATTATTTCCATACTGGTGTACTCTGCTATATAGTGTGCTACAATTAATCCACACAAACTTCGATTTGTTTTATGTCAGGATGGGTGGAGTTCACTGATGATGGCATCTCAGAATGGATATTTGGACGTAGTGCTAAAGTTACTGCAACATGGAGCCACAGTTGTCCTAGAGAATACTAGACAAGCAGCAAAGCAAGAATCCGAGCTCCATGTCTCCAAACCGCTTCAACCAGATATCGGATCTGGGCAAGGGAATGTTGTACTTCACACTGACAGTGTTAAAATGTGACACAATCCATTATAATGTTGTGCTTTTATAATGCTACAGTGATGTGACTACCACTAAACTGCACCATTCTTCCTGATTGACTTATCACATGTTTGGTATTGATTGGCGAGTCTCTGCTGTAGACCATGCGTGCAGAAGCAACTTGGGATCAATGCGTGTGTACACAGACTCAAGTTCTGTCCTACCAGTGAGTTGACGTTGACTGAGCTACCATATATAACTGCCACTGTCTACCAACGGACGATGAAGTTTTTGCGCATGCGCAGAAGGGGGCGTGCGTGCACGCGCACGTCGATGTGACATAATGAGGAGGAGGCGTGGTGCTTCTAGAAGTTTCTTCAGTCCACCTCAACGCACACCTTTGGAAAGGGACGAGAGAAGACCTGTAGCTAGTCAGAGATGGCAGTGGCAGCGGAGCCAATGGAGTGCGACACCAGTCAGCCTGAACTGGACGCCGAGTGAGTACACGGTACTGTCTAGTAGGTAGCCAGGTGTGCATGTATCTCTGGTGGTGCGATGACCGTATACTATCTGACCTCGCAGGGCGGCGGAGGTGTTCAAGCTGAGCGGGAACAAGGCCTACAAAGAGGGCGAGTACGCGGAGGCCTGCGAGTTGTACACCAAGGCCATCTTCCACAACCCAGGCAACGCCGGGTTCTACGGTAACCGCTCCGCCTCCTTGCTAATGCTGGAGCAGTACCAGAAGGCGCTGGAGGACGCCGTAAAGAGCATATCTCTGGACGAGGACTTCGTGAAGGGTTACCTGCGAGCGGCCAAGTGCCACTTGATGCTTGGCAACCCCAGTCTCTCCATTGACTACTACCACAAGGTCATAGAGAGAGCTCCGGGGAACTCTCAGGCTAAGTCTGAGGTAAACTTACTGGTTTGACGGTTGTGTATATACCAACACTATGTAGGTACTGTATTAGCCTCAGGACACAGGCCTTCTTCACAAGCAATGGTTTTGTTTGTAGTTTCGAAGAGCTCTTAACTAGTGTTCACACTATAACAGGGAAGTTCTGAAGCACTTGTGTGTTGTTACTGCATCTATTGTGTGTGGTATGGTGTAGTGTGTTAGATCACTGCTGAACTATGACATCCTCACTTCCTCATTCTGTGCGACAGGAAGTTTAGATCACTGCTGAACTATGCATCCTCACTTCCCCATTCTGTGCGGCAGGAAGTTTTGAGGGGTAAAATTTCTTATGTAGGGGGGATATAATTCTGCTTTCCTTGGTCATGAAATTTATTCCCGTCTATAGCACACTCTGTCTATGTGGGGTAAAATTAACAACAACTGTGTGTATGTTCTTTGTCATTGCTGCTGCCTTTCAACATAACTTGCTTTCTCCCTGCGACTGTCTTTCTTTACATTCCCCTCCACACCCCCATCTGTTTTCCCCTCTCTCTACTCCAACTGCCCCCCACCTCCAGCTGGAGACCAGTAAAAGAGTAGACGACTCGCTGCAGAGGGCCAAAGCTGCCGCCGTAAAGAGCGACTTCAGAACGTCGGTCTACTACCTGGACCGTTGTCTGGAGGCTGCCCCTCGCTGCCTCATCTTCCTGTCACTGAGAGCTGAGGCTCTGGCCCTCTGTCAGAGATATGACGACGCTCACGCCATGTGCAAGTGAGCTGAGATGGGAAGGGGGGAGGAGGGGTAAAGGGAGAAAATGGCAGTTACGAGAGAAAAGTGATGGTTGAGAGGTGGGGAGGTGGGGAGATAGGAGTAAAGGGAGAAGTGAGGTTAGAGAGTGGGAGTGGGGTGTAGGAGAAAGTGATGGGTTGAGAGAGAGAGGTGGGGGGTTGTGAGGAGTAAGGGGGAGAAAGTGACAGTTGTGAGAGAGGGAGAATGGGGTGGAGAGGGGGGGAGCGGTAATAGGAGAGGGAGAAATGAGATGCCACACATCTACAAAGGCTGAATGAGGTTTCTCTGGAGTTTGTTTCCTGTATACGATGTACACTGGCACTCAGAGAAAGGGTTGTTAGCACACTGTGCATAACATTACCCTCTCCCCCACCTCCTCCCTCCCTCTCCCTCCCTCAGTGATATTCTGAGGAGAGATAACAACAACCCAGATGCCCTGTATGCCAAGGCCATCAGCTACTACTACCAGGACATGCAGGACAAGGCCAACTCCTTCTTCCAGAGAGCTCTTAGAGCCGACCCTGACCACCACAAGTCCCGCCTTGCCATGAAGGTACATACAGGGAATACAGTGGAACCTCTGATAAGGGACCCTCTGAGATAGGGACGACCTCTCTACAAGTGACACTTGTTTCAACCCCACGCTAATACTTAGTGTGTTATTTGACCTCCGAGATAGGGACGACCTCTCTACAAGTGACACTTGTTTCTACCCCACGCTAATACTTAGTGTATTATTTGACCTCCGAGATGTAGGGACGACCTCTTTACAAAGAACACTTGTTTCTACCCCATGCTAATACTCTAGTGTGTTATTTGACCTCCGAGATAGGGACAACCTCTCTACAAAGGACACTTGTTTCAACCCCATGCTAATACTTTAGTGTGTTATTTGACCTCCGAGATAGGGACAACCTCTCTACAAAGGACACTTGTTTCAACCCCATGCTAATACTTTAGTGTATTATTTGACCTCCGAGATAGGGACAGACCTCTCTACAAAGGACACTTGTTTCAACCCCATGCTAATACTTTAGTGTATTTTTTGACCTCCGAGATAGGGACAGCCTCTCTACAAGGGACACTTGTTTCAACCCCATGCTTTACTTAGTGTGTTATTTGACATCCGAGATAGGGATGACCTCTCTACAAAGGACACTTGTTACAACCCCATGCTAATACTCTAGTGTATTATTTGACCTCCGAAATAGGGACAACCTCTCTACAAGGGACAAAATCTTTGGCCCCATAGTGTCCCTTGTTCGGAGGTTCCACTGTAGGGTGCTCTGTGATCAAAATTTTCGAGTAATTGTCGCATTTTTTAGCGTTTTTGATGGACTGTTCTGTGGATTTAATGGAAATTCCTCGACCTATTACAAAATACTGTGGTTACACTGTACATCTGCTCTACTGCGGCACTTTCGAGTGATTGTCGAATTTTTTTTGGCGTTTTTGACAGACTGCTCTTCTGTGGATTTAATGGAAATTCCTCGACTGTGGTGGTTACACTACGTCGGCTCTGCTGCCGCACTTTCGAGTGACTGTTGAATTTTGTAGCGTTTTCTGTAAATCTTCTCTAACTCGTGGATTACTTTTTGTAATTCCACGACACAGAATAACTGTAGTGTACACATTCATCCATCACTCCACAGTATAGTCACGAGTGAGCTGTTTTGTCCCCATCGTGCATTGTGTGTTGTTTGGTTTGTTTTGAACCCCATCGTGCATTGTGTTGTTGTGCATGCCGTGGATCCCAGGCCTTTCAATGTCCCATACAGTTTTCTGTGTAGCTAATGGTGCCTTAGTCCTGAGGCTAATGTGTTTTTGCCTTGTTCATCACGTTTGGTTTAACTCTTATGACCAATATTATGCTCTTAGCTGTGATGTATAGCTTGTGGCATGCTTGCCAACAAATGTCCCATTATACCTTAGTGCAACTACTAGAATGGGGTTACTGGTGGACGAACACAAATGAAATTTCAATGTCATGTAGAGAGGTGTCCTTTATTCGGAGGTTTAACTACACTGTATTGTTTTATTGTGTATAGGCAGTGTTTAATATCGAACAAAGATATAGGGATGATGTCATGTATGTAGCTTGTGCATCTTTGCTGTGTAATGACCCCTTGTTTCTTCCTTTTTTGGTGCTTCAAGCCATCTCTATATCTCCCCCTTCATTTTGAAGAAATGATTTTTCCACTTGTATTACGTATGTGCCTCCTGCCACTGCAGAAATCAAAGAAGCTCCTGGCCATGAAGGAGGAGGGGAACATGGCGTTCCGTCAGGGTCGCATGGAGGAGGCTCACCACCTGTACTCCGAGGCCCTCACTGTCGACCCCCTCAACACCCTCACCAACGCCAAACTACACTGCAACCGGGCCCTCGTGGGGTCAAAGGTGAATCATAGAGCTTCTGCACCGAGAGAGAGAGGGAACATGTCATATCTTCCTTCCACTTCTTTCTGTCCACTGTATATTTATCTCTCTCTCACACATCCCTTCTTCATTCTCCCACTCCTTCTCTCCTTCTCCCTCCCTTCTCCCTCCGTCCTCTCTCTCACGTTACAGTCTAATTCCTTTAAACTGTGCTCTATCTCGTCGCTCATTCTCTGCTATTACACTGTTACACTCCTCTAATTCTGGATGATATGCCTTTCGTAGCCCATTTTTCTTATTGTTACTGTTTTGTCTGTGTCGATCAGTCTTTCACTATGTAGCATTCAGTTGCTATTGGTTGTAACCTGCTATTAAACAACTCCTCCCTCTGGGTGTAATCTCCACAGAAGTTGCTATTGGTTGTAACCTGCTATTAAACAACTCCTCCCTCTGGGTGTAATCTCCACAGAAGTTGCTATTGGTTGCAACCTGCTATTAAACAACTCCTCCCTCTGGGTGTAATCTCCACAGAAGTTGCTATTGGTTGTAACCTGCTATTAAAACAACTCCTCCTCTGGGTGTAATCTCCACAGAAGGTGCTATTGGTTGCAACCTGCTATTAAACAACTCCTCCCTCTGGGTGTAATCTCCACAGAAGTTGCTATTGGTTGTAACCTGCTATTAAACAACTCTTCCCTCTGGGTGTAATCTCCACAGAAGTTGCTATTGGTTGCAACCTGCTATTAAACAACTCTTCCCTCTGGGTGTAATCTCCACAGAAGTTGCTATTGGTTGCAACCTGCTATTAAACAACTCCTCCCTCTGGGTGTAATCTCCACAGATTGGTAAACTGGAAGAGTCAATAGAAGACTGTACCAAAGCAGTGGAACTAGACCCTAACTATGTCAAGGCCTTCCAGAGGAGAGCTAAACTGTTAGTGAGCCATTACTGTTCATACACATCACTCATCCACCATACGTATACATTGATGCCCCATATCCTACAGACCATTATGATGTACATACATACACCCAACAGGCAGTAGTACATAGTCTCGTACCCAGCCACTCCACCCACAAGGGGAAAGGAGCATCTAGCAGCCTTTGCTACAAAGCTTGGTTCTAAAGACGTCATATCCATAGTGTCCGAACCACTCTTCTAGTACAGTGATGCATACGAGGCCCCGCCTACCAAAGTCCGCGGACTACGGATGCACGTGGCGTTGATTGGCCATTCTTGAAGATCTTGATTTAAAGGTCTGTAGGATCAAGTTAATAGTTACCAGACCTCGTTTACACATGACCAGTAGATGGGGGTCTGGTAGCAAGGACTAAATAGAGTGGTGTGTCACGTGACAGTCATGTGATCTCTCCCCCCACAGCTACCAGGAGGCAGGTCAGCATGAGGAGGCAGTGAGAGACCTGGAGAAGGTCCAGAGAATGGAGCCTTCTCGGGAGAACAGGGCTGGTCTTCAGGTGAGTCAGACTCTCAGGGGACACATGCAGGGCTGTAGTCACCATGTTCAACACAATGTTCACTTAGAAAACTGGCATTTGTTGTATAGACTAAGCAGAACCCTTGGAAAATGTTGCATGCCTAAGATGACAGTGGCTCCCTCTCAGGTGAAATTACCAAGTGCCCCATTCTGACAGTGCAGGCACATTTATACACACAGTGTAGTCAACCCATATGCCTGGTTTCTGCATACACGGTCACATAGTATTACTAGAAAGACAGTTCAATTGTAGTGCGTGTTTGTTTTGTCACGTATTCCCAAGGGTTAATAGCACAGCAAATAATGAGCAAATAGTACCTAGATACAGGGGCATATCCTCTATCCCATAAAACACCTGAGAGAGCTCTTGTTACAGTCCATATCTCTCTCTCTGTTTCATCTTCTCTCCTTCCCCCGTGCCATCTCCTACAGGATGGTAAACGAGCAGCTGAAGCTGAGCCAGAGAAAGGACTACTACAAGATGCTGGGCGTCAGTAGAAATGCAACTCCTGATGAGATCAAGAAGGCCTACAGGAAGAAAGCCATGGCTCATCACCCAGGTCAGTATCACATTACATCATCGTTACATAATACAGGTTAACCACTGCGTGTCAATGGTTCCTTGGGGCTAAGGACATAACTCAGTGTTCTCCCCAGGCCGTTTTGGCTTAGCGCTCCGCTATGCGTTATCCACGAAAGGGATATGGGCCGCTAAGCGTTCACGCGGCAGGTTACGTGTGCGCATGCGCGTAAATCCTTAGCCACACCCAGTTCACGTGTTTTTGGCTCAAAGCGGAGAAGACCAGCGGTATGGTGAAGCGGCCTGCAGGTGGCGCTACTTGTGAGAGCTCCGTGCGTAGTAAACATAGGAAAACAGGTATTGATCCTAGATGGGCTAGTGATTTTCCTTGGATGGTCATAGTTGATATTGAAGGGCGTGGCACGCGGCAGCGGCAACGGTCTCTCGTTGGATCAGCGCGGCGGGGACAGTGTTAAAGATATAGCCAGCGGTGCCACCTCGACCCATTTACACTTGAAGTTTAGCTACCTGGAGATACCCAATCAAGCTTGTATGTACTTGACTATGTAGGCCTGGCAAGAGGCCATATTATTTGCCAGATTGCACCAGAAACACTCTCAGAATGTCCTAAATTTCACAGGGAGCATGCCCCCAGACCCCCCTAGGAGGCGCGCTTCGCACTCTTCATCACTCTCCCGTTGCCCTGAGCACTTAAACATTGCTTGCTCCCCATAAGCCTTAAAATTATCCTGGGGAGAACACTGCATGTGTCATTTACATATACGAAGATAAAGCCCAAATGCGGTGGCAGCTGGGATCGAACAAGGGACCTCATGCTTACTGCACAACACATCGCCACCATTTGTAGTGTTCCACATTCAAAACATTTTCCAATTAATTTCCAATACCTTTGCGCAAATTTCTGCCCCAATGAGTCAGCCTTACGCCAGCCTTACCCATCCGCCTCCGCCTCCCTACGCTGCCCTGCGCTCCCTCCCTACATACTCCTCACCCTCCCTCCTACTGCCCTCCCTCCTACTCCTCCCTCTCTCCCTCCTTCTTCCCTCCCTCCCTCCTCCTCCTCCCTCCTCCTCCTCCTCCTCTCCCTCCTCCTCCCTCCTTCCTTCCCTCCTTCCCTCCTCATCTCCCTCCTCTCTCTCTCCTCTCTCTCTCGCCCCAGACCGCCATGCGACAGCCACACCAGAGGAGAGGGAGAAGGAGGAGGTCATTTTCAAGGAGGTGAGTGAGGCATATCAGGTCCTCTCCGACTCTCAAAGAAAACACCGCTACGACTCTGGACAAGACCTGGAGGAACACGTAAATTGATATCTGCAACACTCCACTCCAACACTCACTCTGACAACACACTCCAACACTCCACTCCAACACTCACTCTGACAAGACACTCCAACACTCCACTCCAACACTCACTCTGACAACACACTCCAACACACTCCAACACTCACTCTGACAACACACTCCAACACTCCACTCCAACACTCCACTCCAACACTCACTCTGACAACACACTCCAACACTCACTATGACAACACACTCCAACACTCACTCTGACAACACACTCCAACAACACAACACACTCCAACACATCCTGTACTCATGTGGATCCACAGCCAGGCCTACATAATTATAGACTCATGCATAATGGGATGTGACAATAAGGCGCTGCAAAGTTTTCCATCTCTCTTATTTTGCTGGTGGGGTGTCTGGTGTGTCTCCTGTTCCCTTGTATCTGGTCCACAGACCACTTTCCGTATGTGCATGCTGGAAAGTGGTCTGTGTGATGGGCTCGGTCTGGGTGTGTGTTGTATGTCCAGTGTTACAACAGTGGATCCTCCGAACAAGACACACTATGGGGGCCAATGATTTAGTCAAGTCAAATAATACACTACAGTAATAGTAGTGAAATGACTGTTCTTGTAGAGAGGTCGTCCCTATCTGAGAGGGTCCCTAATTGGAGGTTCCACTGTAGAATGTGGCTGCTGTGCATTGGGCCATTCTGATCCCCCTCCTCTCTCTCTGCTCAGGGTATGGGTATGGACATAGACCCCACCACCCTCTTCAGTACCATGTTTGGAGGAGGAATGGGAGGATTCAGTTTCGCTGGAGGTCATGGTGGGCGGAACCACACATTCTCCTTCAGTGGTGGACCTGGAGAGTATACCTACATGTTTTAACTCTCTCTCCCTCTCCTTCATCAAGACCCACACCTCATTCTGAACTCTCCATTCTCCTTCCTCATCTCCTTATTCAAGACTCATTCTGACTCACTTCCCTCCACCTTCCTCTGCTGCTCTTCAAGACCCACACTGTTTGAACTTCCCTCCTACTCTCCTCATCAAGACCCACACCCCTTCTGACTCTCCTCCCTCCTCTTCCTCTTCTTCATCAAGACCCACACCTCATTCTGAGCTCTCCCTCCCTCTTCCTCCCTCTCTCCTTATGCTCTCCCTCCATGTTTTGATTATTGCACACCACAGTTCTTCAAAACAGAACACCTCACCTCTCTAATATCTTTCACTTGTCTCTTGTATAATTAGGGCAACAATTATGATATTTAATTATTGATTTGTTATCCCAAACTCTCTCTCCTTGGTGTGAGGTAACATCACCTCATGACCTCTCTCGTCTCATTCTTCACACAATGGTTCTTCACCAAACATTCTATCTTCATGTCACCATGTAAGGTTTTTTCTATCATCTTGGCTCACAACCTAACGGCGTTCAATGAATGCGGCCGGATGCGCGCGTGCGCGCAATGTTGTAACACGGACTTGTTACGAGAATAGAGGTTGAAATTTGAACACCGGAAGTATTCACCTTCAGGCGCGATTTTCACGTTAGATGCAGCGGAATGGCACTTGCGCTTGTGCTCATAACTTCGCAACGGAACGGGCTACGCCCCTGAAACAAACGGAAAACTATAGATCATTTATAAGACCTTCGGTCTAGCATACAAACGTATTTTGCGGTTTTTGCGCCATAAGGGTCGTTTTCTCAGAGCCTGTCACATAATATACTCTACATAACGTACAAGTGCAAAGGTCATGTATTGTTAGGCCAATTTATGGACACGTGATCGTGGCTTTATGCGCGCTGCATGCTGCTCTAGCTATGCGCGCGCGCACACGGTCAACATTTCCACTAGTAAGAATGTCAATTAGTCACAAAAAGGAAGTGTAACTTCCGTCATTCGTATGAAGTCTAGCTTCCGCCGTGCGCGCAGTTTTAGGAAGTCTGGCTTCGCGCGCAGTCAGTAGAGCGCGCGCACGTATGGCAAGCGAAACGCACGAACGAGCGGCCTCGCTGCCCTATAGCTGTAGCTAGCTAGCAAGCTCAGCATCATCGATTCTGCGATTGATTGGTCTAGAGAAGATGCCCTACGTCGTCGACGAGAAAGGGAAAGAGAACGTCGTGCCAGTGAGACTTCTGAGCAAAGAGAGGCTCGTCTTTCTTGACGGCGACTGCGTGATACGGAACGGGCAAGGCAACGCCTGACCACGGAACAGCGGAAGAAAGGGAAGTGCGACTAGCGAGAAGTCGTGTATTTACCTTGTAGGCACAAGAAGCCACCGCGAAGGCGCGTGTATCGACTCCCGCTAATACCGTAGCTAGCCCGTGTCGCCGTCCTATTTAGCGGCACCGCGCATGCGTAGTTCGCGGAGGGTTTGCACTTCAGTGCTTTGCTCTAGTAAGTGCTCCTTTGGGGGAGGCTAGAAAGTTGTTCCTGGATATTATTAGTGCATAGCTGATTCGAATTGACCAATCAGATTTGTTAGTGCGAGGTTCCTGATTTCTCATATGAACCTCGTGAGCTGACAAAAGTAACATGAAAACATGATATGAAACCTTGTTTTTTTACATGAAACCTTGTTTTCAAGTACATTTTCAACAACCACTTGTTAATTTTCATGTTGAACATGTATTACAGTAGAAGACGGCTCCTGATGATGAGTGATAGCTAAAAATGATTTTACACTAGGTGGATGTGGGTGGATAGTGTACATAAATCATAACAAGGCTTATTTGTTGAAGTTGATTACAATGGTTTGGCATGAGTTGAAGCTAAATGATGCTGGCATAGAAGCAGACATAACCATGGTGTTAGAAGTGGCTTGGGTGATGTGAGGATGGTGGTTGGTTATTGCAGTTAATGCAGGTGTAGGTTCACTGGAGGTAGTAGGAGGTGCTGTTTTTGCCCTTTTGGAGAGGCTAAGGGTGTCCGACACAGACTGTTCCTGCTGCTCTGGTGTGCGTTTGTACGACCGAACTCCCTCAATACTACGATGACCTGTACGCTCCATTATCAGCTGCTCTTCTGTTCCAGCGGCATCACGCGTTGGAAGGACGAGTGCCGGCTGGAGTCGCGGAGGGTTGCTGGTAATAGCTGCTTGCAGTTCACCGCGTGGTTCCGATAGCTCTTATACCCCTCGAGAAAGAGTTTGTCTAGTTCTTGCACATGCACTTCGTTCTCGCTGTTCGTAGCGGGCTCTGCACTAAACATGTTATGCACTCCGTATACTCGGGACATACCGGATTTCAATGAACCCTCGTGCCCTCCGCGTAGTGCCCTCGCTGCGCTCGGGACACTACAAACGCGGAGGCCCTCGGGTTCATTGATATGTCCCTCGCACGTAGTACATAACGTAGTGTCATTAGAGGACACATTGCCAGCAGTGGAGGGGGTGGTGTTGTAGTAAAGCTGAGTGTTGACATATAGAAACAGTACAGCATACACTAATATGTATGTTGATGTCTGCAAATGCAGACCTCAACATACGTATACCTGTGTGGAAGTGTTATACTTGTGGGCCCTCTATATAACAGAGCGCATAATCCAGTGTATGTAGTTATGTGCACAGTGTCAGCAATAATGCATACTACATGACACGGTTCATTAATAATAATATTTATTGTATTTTGCGTGGGCGAATCAAAGGCGCCGCCAGTACTATATTATTCATCATACAGAACGGTTTTTGAATGAACTGTACTATATCACACGAACTGTACTATATCCGCGGACTAGCGTACGCTTTGCGGGAATGACGCCTCGGCGGCCTTTCGTAGACGGAGGTCGACTCAGACGGTGACGACACAAACAGCTGCTGGAAGGGCGCTCGGCGAGCTTCGAGTCCTTCTGAACTTGCAAAAAAAAAGATTTTCCTGGCCGCCGCCTTTTGAACTATATCCGCGGACTAGCGTACGCTTTGCGGGAATGACGCCCTCGGGCGGCCTTTCGTAGACGGAGTTCGACTCGGACGGTGACACAAACCGCTGCTGGAGGGCCGCTCCGCGAGCTTCTCGTCCTCTCTTCCGTTCTGAACGCCTGGTTTTCCTGGTCGCCGCCTTTTGAATCGCCCACGCATGCATACAATAAATTACTTAATGTACGGAAGCACGTGCTGTGCGCGTGATAATGGTACTCGGAACGTGGTCTCGATAGATCATACAGCAACTCGGCTGCGCCTCGTGCTGTATGACTATCTCGACCACGCCCCTCGTACCATTATTACGCGCACAGCACTGACTTCAGTATATACATTAACTATTACTTGTGTAACTGCTTACTCAGGGCTATATATAAATTCCCTTCTCAATACATATATAAATCTAATGATGCTAGGGATACCAAAACACACATGGAAATAACACACATTATGAAGATGAATGCACAGCATAAGCCACATTCTGGTCAGTTGGTATTGTAGTGGTGACATAGGCTGTGTTGGGTTCAGTTGGAATGACAGAGGATGGGGTGGTGGTTGGAGGAAGAACTACCTCATCATACACCACATTTCTGGTCTGGAGACCTGCTGCAAGAGAAGACACAATAATACATAAACACAACTGTCTAGAAGTGTGCTGGAAAATATTTGGTATGTCAATAAATCTAGATCCTTGCTTGATGATAATCCTATTTACCCGCATCAGATGCATGTGTGGACTTGCTGCGGTTATAATACCATCTGACCATCACCGGGACCAACACTGCTGAGCCACATACTAGAAGACACACCACTACTGTGCCTGGAGGAGGATAAACCATTGTGGATTTAGCTTTGACACTGTAAACACCCACCAATGGATATGGCAACAACAGGTCCTTGGGAATTGTGATTTCCTTCTTCTTTCCCTCTGTCCGTTTTATCTGTAGCTCAATGAAATGTGACACTATAGTTTTCACAATTGGTCTTTGAGTATGTAAACAGTTTGCATGACTTTCACTGTTGTGTGAAAGAGGTTCTAGTGATTCTTACCAGAGTCACTGAATTTAGTATACACCAGTGGCTCTTCATCCAAACTGGTTGCACCATTCTTCCCAAACAGTGCAAAGGTATAATTCTCAGGGTTGTCCACAGTAATAGAGACAGGGAAATCAAAGAGTTGAGACAACTCCACCACTGACAGGAGAGGATTGCCATACTCTCTGTAGACCAGGACACATGAGGCCTCAGGATAGACCTCTGAGAATTCACAGTCTATAGCTACAGTTGATCCAAATTGAAATGTTATAGTGGCATCCTTCAATAGTTGAGATCTTTTAACCAATGTAGCACCTTTGAAAATCAGGAACGCATTGGTAAATTATTTGGACACGCAGTATTGTAAAAGACCTTTGCTGGTAGTTAGCTGACTCTCTAGCACCACAGCAGGCATGGTGTTGGGTAGTCCATTCTCCTCGAGGTCATATCCATACACAGTGTAAGTGGAGGGAGGGACAGGTACATTGGTGGAGACAGTGTCCTGAGACTCGGTCCTCATGAGAGCTCTGAAGATGTCAGGAGAGGTGGGAGGTCCCTGGAGGACTACCAGACATCCTGTAGCTCGTGACCCACTCGTGAACTCCCCTCTCACTAACACTCCTCCTCCTCCTTCCTCTTCCACTGACAGACTCTGGACATCATAGGTTGCTGTTTAATAGGAGCAGTATTAGTGGCACTGATAATGTGTCTTATCTTACTGAAGGTGTCATGAGATACATTCATGATCCCAGCAGTAGTGTTCACTTCAAAGAAAATAGAATAAAGCTTGTTTGCAGATAGCGTGTACATGACAATTTCTTGACTTCTCAGTTGATCCTTTATATCCACTTTAGATACCCCTTGAAGAAAAAAAATGCTTACCTATATCAACATGAAATACATGTTCATTAAGCTGTATCTGTCCTTCTTTTGACAGGAACTTACACAAGCATGAAATTTAACAGCAACATCACAAGCAGCTTGTATATCCGTCCTGGTTAGAAAGGACTTTCCTGCAAAATTGTAGCTATGCTCCATCATGCATACTTGCTATTCAAACTGACCACTTGTGACATTGGCACTGCTCTCTCCCTGGCCAGCTCCATTCAGAGGGATGGCAGAGAAGTTGTACACATGACAAGGACTGAGGTAGTCAGGAGTGAAGGTGTAGTGTGTCTCAGTGATATTTATACAGTCAGTACAGAGGATGGCTGTTGGGTTGTTCTCATCTGACACATTGTAGATGAGGACAGAGTACCAGATATCAGGATCAACACCAGTCACATCCAGAGAGAATGGAGCACTCCACGAGATGGTCACTGAGCTGGCATTGCTGGTGACTCTCAGACCAGCTACTGCTGACAGTGGACCTGGATATCATGGTAAGCAGTTTCCTAACTTATATATTTTAATAACCAATACCTTGAATGGTCAATGTGGCATTGTCACTCTCCACTAAGGGGCCACCAAATATCCCTGACAGACACTGAACTCTAGTTCCATTGTACTGGGCTCTGGCTGAAATGGTCAGAGTGTGCACTGCAGTACCTTCAGGAGTGGTACTTTCTGAAACAACCAGGTCACTACGTATGTCAGGTAAAAGGATTTCTCGTTGTGTTCCATTGACACTCCACGAAGTTATACCACCTCTTGTCTCACATGTAAAAACTGCTGATTGGTTTAGAAAGACAGTTGTACTCTCGGGAGCATGGAGAATCTCTGGAAAGAAAAAGACAATAAATTTTGATCAGATTATTAGAATATACACCTTGAGCCACACAAGATAAAGTAAGCAACAGAGCACCAACTAAACATCTGGCAAAGAACGAGGTTTCCATTGAATCGTGTGCTAGCTAATTAACCTCCGTTGTAATGCGCGTTACGTATTGGGGAGATCACGCTTACGCTGAGTGCCGCGAAGCTTACTCTTCGCAGTAACGGGTGGGGTTCCACCGCTCTTCATTCAGCGTAGTCTGGTGCCCAGTCCTATAATTATGCGCACGCGCGCATGCGCGAGAGAGGGAGCGTTTACGCGTGCGCATATATTTTGGAAGGTCTGGGCACCGGACTATATACATTCAGCGCGGCTTTTCATAGCTATAACTAGTGGAAATGTTGAACATTGTTGGCGAGCGGGAGCGACCCAACTTGGGATTTGCCCGCGATGTTCGGGCTGCATAACGTGCCGTCAGCGCACAGTTTTCCATTCGTGAAGCAAGACAAATCTACCTGTCGCCGTTACATGCGTATTGTACATTGGATGAGCAGGTGAGCAGAACGGTACTTACCGTAACGCTTTCAGCTCGTTAGTCGTGGTCCACCAGGCAGCTGGCATGCAGCAGTATGTGCACGAGCAATCCTAGCGTATTTGCAAGTTGCACCTTGGAACCATGAAGATTGGGAAGAGGTACAGCCTCGGTCAGTCACCGAAGGTTCCAGTGCATGCCGTCGAATGGAGGAGAGTTCTCTCGCTGGCTAGACCGATCGGCCCATATATCGCGAGGCACCGTGTGTGAAAATGTGTAAAAATTTGGAAATAGTTTCGGATAAAAAGAAGCGCGTACAAAGGCGCGCATGCGCACTTACACGACGTACGAACGATAAATAATACCGAAAATTCCGCTCCAACGAACGACTAGGTTGGCTCGCTCCCGCTCGCCAATTATACGGGGGGAAAGATCGCTGGCTCAACATCGCGTTAAGCAATCTGACGTGTGTCCAACAAAACCAAAACCAAAAAAAAAGAAAACCATACGCAATGCACATGAAATACACACATACACAAACAAACACACAAACATAGGAGTTAGATGCTCCCATCCACCCAGGCTGAGTGAAGGGGTAGGCGGCTAGACCAACCACTGCTAATTGCGCAGTGGTGTTCCATACGGTCGAAAGCGAGGGGTACGACACGGGGGGAAATCTCGTATGCTTATGGTCAGGAATCCAGTTGGAAAACAAGGGAAATCAGTGAAAAGTGGAAATCGGAAATCAAGTTGCCGTGCGCGCGCCGCTTTTCTGCTCCGATAGCTCCGTTGACTGCATGTAGAAACTACAAGGCCGACCCTGCTGCGGCGCGCGCACACGCGAGTCACTCGTTCCGGCCGGCCGGCCACACCCTCGAGAAAAATCTAGAAATCACTGGAAATATAGGGTTTAAACCCCCTTTAGACCCAGTTAACTGCAGAGGGGCGCGCATGCGTGGTGTTGTGTGTGAGTGGGGTATGGGGTATTGAGGCAAGTGAGGGCACGCGCCTCTCATATCGACCGCGTGGGTTTGCCAAATCGTGAGCAGCAAGCTCCGAGCGTCTGTTTCCCAGGCACGACCGCCAAGTACTACACCCCCCTGGAAGGGTGGCTTGCTCGTGTGTACCCGACAGCCCCGGTAAGCAGTTAACCGTTGGAAATCAGTATAAATCACGCGGAAATCTGGAAATCTCTTGAAATCAGTTGAATCAGTAGAAATCAGTTGGAAATCACAGGCTTTTAGAAATCTCGTACGTCATAACGGTCCGTGATCGGACCCCTCGGTCGAAAGGACAAACAAGAAATCGAGAGAGAGAACGGGGGACTCGTGATTACCCTCGGCGCGCATGCGCAGCGAGGGTTACGGTAGTTGTCCCGTAAGTGTGTCTGTCTGTCAGTCAGTCTGTCAGTCTGTCTGTCTGTCTGTCTGTCTGTCTGTCTGTTACCACGTTTTCTGCCACCGCGCGCACGAAATCAGGTAAATAACGATATGATCGGGTTCAGTGCTACACTGGGTTGATTTTTAAAAAAGGCGATTTCGTAAAACTACTGTGTTTTAAAGTTATGGCGTGAAAACCAAGTGAACAAGCCAATATGTAAATTAGCACAGGATTACCTCGACCGCGTCCGTTCGCTCTGTGTGTCTTGAAGGCACACAAGTCACAACGAAGGGCATGTATCGACTCCGCATGCTATTACTACTGTAGCTAGCCCGTGCCAGACTCATACTCCGCGAGCTACTAGCGGGATACCACGAGTAAGGCATACAAACCAGCCCATCAATTAGTGGTACGCACATGCGTCAGTTCGCCGAGGTTGCACTTTAGGCGCTTTTCCTTTATTTCCGTCCGGCACATCAGCCTCACGGACATGACATAGCTACTACCTGAGACCCTCCCGTTTACAGTACGCGCAAACGGGGGCGTCCAGAATGCGAGACGATCACGAGCTAGACTGCTGAATGACTCGAACGTTGGCATGCTGCTAATAACAGTGATTCTAAGTCATGTCGCGAAGTCTTCACAGTGCCCAGTGCCCCAGTGTGAAGCGGGAGGGCTCTCCCCTGTCGTCGAAAAGTTGAGACCGTCCGCCGCTAATAGCCATTACTTAACAAGCAATCGGCGCCATCGTGATTGCGCCGTAATAGTCTTGGGATAACCTCCTCCGCGTTGCTTCCTCTCCAATGTTGAAGGCGGAACGATCTACAGCCAACCGTACGGCTGTCCATTTTCTTACAACTATGGCCCCGCGCGCGTGTTCGGCTGAATGATGCCAATAGAAACCTCGGCTTACTATTGCGTCATTCCAGCCTCCCCGCGGGCTTAGACCGCGAAGACACC
>CASHTH010000631.1:0-19216 GCA_030341885.1 Geodia barretti
CAAGCAATCTGTGGAGTAGATATTATAACCACTGGCATCACATGGACACAAACGCAGAAATACAATATTAGAGTCCTCCATCATCCCTTCGATCACCCCAGCTGCAAAGGTCCAAATGTGTTGCTACAGCCACACCACTGACATAGCCAGGCATGCAGACACATACACTTTCAATTTAGTCGAGGAAAGTGCAAAACAAGCAATGCTTCTAACTGATGTGTATGGCAGACCTATGATAACACTCTTTGTGTCTCTGTCTTAATGCTCTATCAAATGGCTCTATCTTTCACCAGAACTATGATATTGATTTATTTACCTTAGGGCAGCTCTTAGTTGTCCTTGGTGTCGTTTAATTGCCTATGCCTTGTCTACACACCCCTTTATTCCTGCAATAAAGATGTTGGTTATGCCGCCATGATTGATGTAGGTGAACTGTGTGACTTGCTTACAAGGAAAGAAAACATCCTTCTAAACGCAACTTTCAGAATGAGGTAGACAGCAGTGAGATGATAATATAAGAGCTACATAGCCACATTACATAGAGCGCATTGGATCAGACATGGCAACGCAGGCCACTCATATGCTTTTAATGGCTGTCGCTCTTGTGTCTCTGTCTTCATGTTCTAGCAATGAGTCTTGTCCTACATGGCTGTATCTCTCGGGAGAAGGAGGGTGTACTTGTGGCAGTAGTCTTCTCGGTGTCATTCTGTGCAGCAACGAAACCCAGGAAATCAGCATCCTGCCCTCATACTGTTTGACGTCATGGGACTCAGGCAGTAACCCTGACAAGGCAGTGGTAGGTAGCTGCCTCTATGGACAGAACCATGGAAAACAAACAGGCAGTGTTGGAGGAATGTACGTCAGTGTGAATCAGAACATCACTGAGCAAGATCAGGAGCTCTGTGGCTACTTAAACAGAGAAGGAAGACTCTGTGGACTGTGCAAACCCAACTATTTCGTTCCAGTCTATTCCTATGATTTCAAGTGTTACAAGTGTCATGGAAACCTCGCCGGAAACATTGTTACTTACCTGATGGTGGCATATGTTCCCCTCACAGTTTTCCTCATTCTTGTCATGACGTTCCGTATATCGGTGACATCCCCACACTTGCACGTGGCAGTCCTCGTGTGCCAGATCTATACTCTGCCAGAACTTCAAAGAGTTCTTATCCAAAACACGAGACACACGACATATTCAATTTTTTTTGATATAATAGGCACAGTGTATGGAGTTTGGAACTTGGACTTCTTCCGAACATTCACTCTTCCAATTTGCCTCCCTCTCAACACAATGCAAGTGATAGCGCTGGACTATCTGCTAGCCCTGTATCCACTAATACTCCTGCTGTGTTTCTATAAGTTAGCATTGGCTCACGACAAAGGATACAAATTAGCTTTGAAACTGTGGAGGCCATTTCTATGGTGTTCAGTGAAACTGAGACACACATGGAACGTCAAGCACTCCATCATCGATGCTTTTGCAACCTTTCTTGTTCTCTCGTACATGAAGTTCTTGAATACTTCTATTGATCTCATGATACCGACAACCGTCACTGATGTCCATGGCTCACGTTTAGGCTATTTCTTTTACTATGACGCAACAATTGAATTTATGGGCTCCCAGCATTTGCCCTATGCCATTATCGCTATGGCAGTGTTACTAATTGGACTCTTATTTCCACTTATGCTCCTAATATACCCAATGAAATGGTTCCAGAAGTTGCTCAATACACTTAATCTGAACAGCCCTGGCCTGAGGGCCTTCATGGAGTGCTTCCAGGGAAACTATCGCGATCGAACGGATGGTGGGTGGGAGTGCAGATATTTTTCTGCCGTCTACCCAATTTTCAGAATAGGTGTATCTCTTTTTTATGCTCTAACCCGCAATGACCTCTTTTTACCCATAGAAGTAGTAATGAGTGTAGTTGTCATTACCTCATTACAAGTGGTTCGTCCGTACAAGAAACAGTGCAGACAGTACAAAACACTGGATACCCTGCTACTAATGTCCTTGATTGGTTTCAGTGCTGGCATTGTGATGCGTGAAAGATCTGTGGATTGGTACCAACTCTGCAACGAAGCCTGCCCTACTATAGGGATGACAATTTCTGTAGCTTTCGGCCTTGCACCACTTGCCTACTTTGTAACACTCCTATGGAAAAAAGTAAAGAAACCACTTCTGAAATTCAAGGATGCTTGTCAGCGACGGAAGAGACAGGACTATGAAGAACTGAGTGTTGCCAATCCACTGCTTAATTCAGCCAGTAGGGACGGTTCTCCTCTGTCAGTATGAGGTTCATGCTCAAACCCAAGAACACATACTTCACCTTGTCTAGCTACAAACTATTACTACCCTACATGCATTCACAAGAAAAACCATTGAATCGTGCATAACTGAAGAGTGATTTTACCCTCGGCGCGCATGCGCAGCGAGGGTTGGTTCGTGAGTGTTTGTCCGTACCGCGTACGGCGACTACGCGCAACGAGACAACGTTCATCGCCTCATTTTTAAAAATGCGATTTTCGTATAACTACTACGGTTCAAAAGTTATGGCGTGAAAAGCAAGTCAACAACCAATATGCAAATTAGCACAGGCTTACCTCGACCGCGTCCGCTCGGTCCGTGTATTTTGAAGGCACAAGAAGTCACAACGAAGGTCATGTATCGACTCCCGCATGCTATCTACTACTGTAGCCAGCCCGTGCCAGACTCTCCGCGCCCACTCATTGGCCGCCTCGTAGCCTGTAGTGCGAGAACTCGCGCGGACGGACAGACAGACTGACAGTACAGTACACAGACAGGCAGAAAGACTACCGTAATCCTCGCTGCGCATGCGCGCCGAGGGTTTACGGTAGTCTTTCTGTCTGTACACCCGCAAAGAAGATGAACTATGCGCTCGCAACAATTCTGTTCGCTAATTTCTCTAGTTCCCTCGCTTGGGGCGGTAAGTGTGCTACCTCAGTCTGTCTTATATCTATAGCTAGTTGTGATTGCTATACTACCCCATCATCGCAGACTGCAGCATACGGGATAATGACACCGTTTCTTCTTCCCCATATCCGCCCACTTTCACAGGATTATTCGTTTATAAGCTTTCTTGTGACGCGGGCACTGTTACATCGGTCAGGGCCCGCGGGTTTTGTCACATAGCCGCCCATAATCAAACTGTGGAACTGGAAATCTTCAACGCTACTTTTGAATTTGGGGCGTTCGAATTGTTTAGCACCACCGTGAAGGCAGAGTGCGACAACAATGCTGTCAACGGCACAGACAACTATTACGAAGGATATGTCAGTGCCGATGATATCAATATCAGGATTCCATCTGGTGGTCTTTTGGGTGTGCATTTTCACCCACGGCATATAAGTAAAATACATTCCTGCCAGCTGTCATCAACAAGAAAACTAGCAACTATGCAGTATCTTTCATTACTGATGGTTTAAAGACTACTGATCCTAACTTTACTCTCTCTTCTCAGTTGTCAACCAAAACACATCCATACAACATAGTGGCTAATCGCTTTATGCAACACACAGATGACGGAAATGAGGAAGAAATGATGAATACTGCACTGTTTGGGACAATTGTGGACTTCTGGAATCATTTCATTTCTACTGTTCAGTCTAGTGGCAACCTGTCTTGTGTGCAGTGGTGATAAAGAACAGACATGATAAGAAAAGAGTGGCTGAACATCTCTCCCTCTCTGTCCCCGCTACACAAACTCCAGCTCTGACCAACAATGAGGTAAGATTGTTTTCATAATATTCCACCATTTCCTCCAACTCTCTAAAGGTTGTTGACCCTAGCTCCAACACAAAACTGTTAAAAACGAGGGTTGCAAAGTGAACGAACAACACAACCACACTGAGGACTCGATACATAGCCACCCACGCACATTGAGTGGCTTGCGAAACCAACCCATGTTGATACTAAGTCCTGGAAGCACACGTGCATGCAGCCCATCCACAGCCATGCACTAGCTGTATGGGGTGTTTCACCATCATATAACAACAGTTATTTCTGCTATATATACAGCTGCAGGCTGCATATAAAGTTGACGCCTAAAATCATCATCATGACACAGCATTCCTTAGTGCATAATTGTGGAAAACTAAGTTAGTCTAGCATTGCAAATGTAGTGTCTCTGTTAATGTAGGTAATTACTGCTTGTTTACTTATTTCCAGGAGTCACACGATAATTCATATGACACAGTACCAGCAGATAACATGCTTTCCACAACACATGTGAGTTAAGGCATCGCTTCACATTCACTCCTCCCCAAAATTGGCTATATAAAATCATAACTCAAGGGAAGGATCCTAACACTCTTAGCTAGCTACTTGTCTGTCTGTCTGTCTGACTGTCTGTCTGTCTGTCTGTCTCTCATGATCTGCCATCTTTGTATTTCATCGTACAGGAAGACTCTTCACCCATCTATGACTATGCTCGCAATTTTGGCCATGATGATCAAATGCAAACTGGAACTCAAGAAGTAGAGTACACAAATAATGACCCTTTCTGGGAACCAGGCAATGTTCAGGACGAGCTGAAAAATCAGCTTAAAGACTTTGCTATCTCACACAATGTTCTCACGTGAGTACACTTAATACCATCTGAATATTTACTGTTTGTGTGTGCTATGTCACACTGCAGTGTCCACTCTGAGCTGGGTAGTGGTGAGTTTGGTGTGGTGAGGAGGGGAGAGTGGAGTGTGGGGGGAGAGGAGAGGGAGGTGGCTGTCAAGTCACTGGCAGATGGCTTCACTGAGGAGAAACGTATTCAGTTCCTGCAGGAGGCAGCCATCATGTGCCAGTTCAAACATCCCAATGTCATAACCTTCCATGGCATTCTCCTGAACTGTGACCCAGTGAGACAACAATATTTCTCATGGGGTATAATAATAATGAAGGCGCAGTTTATGTCAAAACCCAAGAGACCTTTTTTAAAAAAACAGGTATTCACTTAATACCTTCCCCCAAAACAGCTGCATGTGAATTAGTAGTACCCACTTGTGTAACGCAGAACTGCGGGTATTAATACCTGAGTGGACAGGTGTTTAGTAACAGACTTTTCAACTGCCCCGATATTGGTGGGACAGTCCCGATAAAGGCACACACATCCCGAATCCCGCTGCAATGCCCAATGTCTCGCTTTAGTTCACAGGCTGCTCGTACATTAGATCAAGGTTCAGAGACCTGAGGACTAGCCATTCGCAAGAGTCCCCTTTTCACAAATCCCAATCACCTGAAAAACATAATTACAGAGAGTGAGGCACTCTAGAAATGATCAGAATCGATAAACCACCTTTTTTGAGAAGGCTATAAACAATTACGCTTTTAAAACAAACGTCACAGTTTAAGGGTTTTCACACAAACAGTGCCCCATATATAGTAATTCTTTCTAGATGATGATAGTGTTGGAGATGATGCACGCTGGTGATCTCCGGGAAAAGTTGCACTCACTTAAACCTTTGTAAGTAGCTACATAGTTATTATTCCCAAGTTTGAGTTTCTACTGTACTGTTATTACAGGGACCAATCAGCAGCTCACACTCCTGCGCTTTTCATGAGTTTCTGTCGCCACATAGCCTCAGGGATGACTTACCTCTCAGGGAAAGGGTTTGTGCACAGAGATTTAGCCGCCAGGAATATTCTCGTTGCTAATGATGAAGTCTGCAAGGTAAGGGCTGTTATTCAAGCTATGTTTAACACCAGTTCAAACCAAAAGTCTTCGACCACACTCTAACATATAACAACTGATAGGAACAACAACCTAAGTGTATTCTTGGGGTGAAGCCAAGCGCATTCTTAATTGATATCGCAATTAGCTACAAATTTCATTATGCAACTTAGATTTCTGACTTTGGCATGTCTCGAGCTCTGAAAGACACTGACTAGCTATGTCTCTCGTGGAGGGAAAATCCCTGTGAAATGGACAGCTCCAGAGGCTCTCCACTACAAGAAGTACTCGACTGCCAGTGACGTGTGGAGCTTTGGAGTTGTCCTCTATGAGATATGGACAATGGGCATCAAGCCATATGACAATGCAACAAACAACGAGGTAACAATGAAATCTCCACAGCCTTCAAATTTTACACATACATCTGGCAGGTGTACCAGAAGATCCAGTCAGGATATCGCCTCCCTCCCCCACCTGGATGTCCCAGAGCTGTCTATCAGACCATGATCAACTGCTGGTATATAGGTTTCTGTCTGGGAAAGTGATTATAATAATTGTTCAAAAGGAACTTGGAGGCAGAGTCCAGACCAACTTTCTCCGAGATTCAAATGGAGCTCCAGCGTCCAGACTTCAAGTTGCTGACATGGACGGCAGAGGATGTGGCTGCCTACACTGAAGAGGCCCAGAATGCTGGGAGCTCCCCTGGAGGCTGGAGAGGAACTCTACACTGACATTCAAAAGACATACAGTTACATGTGAACACCTGACAATTATAGTGTATGTGCGCACTTAGCCACTTGAGGACTTCAAAATAATTGTCATTGTTCTCACACACAAGATGGTGCAACAATTTAATTTGTTGTAGGTGATTTGTATTTCCGAAGACCACTTTTCAAATATGAGACCTTAAGGTCGGTATCGCCAACGTTATAGTAGCTAGCTAATAGGCTTGAGAATAAAGCTATTAAAAAACAAAGCTGGAAGTCTTCATGGTGAGACATGAAACAGCTGATTAGTGATTCACTGGGTTTCAAATGTAATTGGCTCAGTAATGTTGTTCAATGTTGATATCATTAGCTACCTTCTTGCCTGAATGACTAGCTAAGAGATTATTATAGGCAAGTATTCTATGCATGGTTGGGCTACAGAGATAATAATACAACCATAGACCGGAGGAGCTGGCTAAACAATGCTAAAATCATACATTGCTGACTTCATAAGCTGGACGTTGTGGGTCCTCATCTTGACGAAATCAAACAAACAGACATGGACGACACAGGCATACAAGAAGGGAGAGCTTCCTACAATTGTGGGTGGAGAGGAATGGATGCAAGGTGATGTTTATGGTCGTGCTGAGGTGAAGAAAAGGAATGAGGCTGAGGTTTCTAAGTTGCTGAATCCCGAGAGTAAGTATGATGACCCTAGAAATGCAAGTATAGGCTATTGTTAACACATGCGAACTTTGGGTCGAGGTAGGTAGAATAGCTACGTGTAATTGAACTAAAAAAGAGTTCCTCTTCTCTTCCAAGGCCAAAGAATTGCTTCTGAAATGGCAATGATACAAGAGGATAATGGGTGGGTATATAGCTAGATGAGTAAGGGTAAGAGAGTCAGTCTCAATCAATTATAGGCATGGAGAACCACTCCATCATGACTCACTATATTATACCCACTCCGAATGCCTATGATATCATATCTCTTGGGTACAGAGCACTTTCATGACAATAGACAAGATATTACGATGGAGTAAATTTCCATTTTTGTGTATTGATATTCTACTAATTAGAGTGATATCAAGTAGAACCCAAAGTACCAGTTGGTGTGCGTTACGTTTTTTTACTGTCTCCCCCCGCCACCTCATGCAAAAAGTCAGTGATACCAACGGGATTAGCTCCTTTACATAATATATACACACTTAAAACAAGGTCTAAACTTTGTCGTTCCATGACTTCAATGCCACTATCCCCTTAATTAATGGAGCGTCCTTCAAAATCTCTAACTGTCCCCTCCGCAGTAGCTACATACCAAAATTTAGCTGGTTATGTATACATAAGCCATATACAGTCACACATTAAACGCTACATTAGTTATGCATTCAGACGATCATTGTTACAAACTCAGCAAATATTATTGTACAACACTCAAAATGCAAAGTAAATGTGTGTTTGCCACAATAGCAAGTTCAAATCTGTATACTCACATACTAGTATCAGTAACACAATCAGACATCTCAGGAGGAGGAATGAAATCAGTGTAGCTGGGGTCATTGGTATGGTCCCATTCTGACACTGGGTTAGTGTGAAACAGTGCATGATATGATCGGGCAACAAGTGGTGTTCGTTCAGATTGAGTCCAACGCAGGCAGATCTTACATTGCCCAGTTCGAAAGTAAGTGAGCACAAATAGAACTGCCAAGAACAGCACCTCTAAACCAGCCACAGATTCTCGAATAACAACACGACTTAGTGTATTGCCATCATCAATGATATAGGTTGACACCACATGCAGAGCAGCTCTTACAATATACTAGAAGAAACAGGGCATACACTGATAGTAATGGAAGTTTCACTTGTGTATTAAGGATCCCTTGGCGCTTGAAAAATCTGATGTGAAGGTAAATAAGTAGGATGATAAAGACTAGCAAACCCAGCAACAGACACCCAAGAAACACATCAAATACTACAACTTTGTTACTGGAAACACTTTCATCTTCATAAAATATTATTTGAAGAACTGCCAGAAGAATGGTAAAAAGAAGGGTAATTATGTGGAAAGTTACTTCAAAATACTTCTTGCATTTCAGTCTTATGTTGCTGAGTATACGGACAAGTGGTGATCCAAGTTGTGTTAAAAACATAAGCAGTACCACCGTGAAATGCAGAACCACCGTTGTGTCTAGAAAGAGCAATATAAACTTCACAGCAACACACAATTCATGCGGCAGAATCCCACAACAGAATCCTACAGAAGCATAGAGTAATTCCTGGAGGCCAAGAAACGAAGCGAGCAGAATGCAGAGTCTCTTCACTGGACTGTTCCAGGCCTCTTTCTTGAGAGCCAGTATCACGCAGAGTAGGAGAGCAAAGGAGATTATTGACAACCCCAAGTGTACTACTGCAACGGCCAGTGCCCCTTTAGGACACGGCTCCTCCTTATCTGCACCGAGACACACTATGTAGGTGCTACACTTAGAGTCGTTCATGACAACAGCAACTTGCGTCATGCCCCCCCGAGACTAGACTGCGCCGGTGCACAGCGCGCTGATGGGGTGTCGTAGTATGGAACGCTCGGCATCGCTCCGCTCGCAATTTTCCACTAGCTAGCATAGCTACTAGACCGGACGAGATTGCTGCGTGGAAGGAAACAGCGTGCTTTAGGATGAAAGGATGCAGTAATAAAGCGATAGGTCAGTCGCTCCCGATTCTGCCTTTTATGATTCTTATCCGGGACGATCGCTGCGATGTCGCGTCGCTGCGCTCCAGTCATGGAACGCCAAACGTAACCTTAGAGGCTGCACGCGCGCGTACGCAGTGCGTACGGATGCAACACACAAGACACGTTCACTGGAGTACGCTTCACTCAACTGCAGTTAAAAACTGTACCACAGATTTAGCTATAAGTAAGTGAAAAGGCAGTGGGAAAACTAAAGAACATGTTAGAGGATTGGTAGGTAATTAATCATAAGGCATTTCACTTCACCAATCTCTTCTGAAGGTAGAGAGGACCGACTTAAGAGTGCCTAAGATTATTGCCTGGTGTGTTCCCAAGAATTAGTTGACTTCCTGCATCACCTTAGCAACTATGCTTTGGAAGGATTCGTCTTCTCTTCCCACATGGGCTTAGGCATCCATACGCTCCGGAAAGAGATATGATGTAAATAGCTGTTAAATGCTAATCGAATTCCTAAATGCTTATATACATGCAAGAGGCCTATTGTTTAGTGTTCTGACATGTGTTATGACAAGGGAAAATAGTGAATCTTCCCATTTCGTGTACCCTTCCTTACTCATCGTGCAATGAGCATTCCAGTGAAGACTTCTTCAGATCCTCCACAAACTAACTAGTTACAACCTCATCCCATCACTAATGATCACAAGTGGAAAATTCGTTTCTTCAAAATGAAGGGGGATATAGGGATGGCTCGAAGCACCAAAAAGGAAAGAGCAAGGGGTCATTTCACGTGACATTTTACCCAAGACTAGTTCCAATGGGGTAACGTTATTATTAACCCTCACTGACAAGTTTAGTTTGTTTTCAACCATTAAGGTCAGTCAGCTTGGAGCGGGTGGAATATTAAGCCAATGCTAGTACAAAAACAGGAAGGAGGGACGACCGCAGAGGGGGAGAATACACATGGTCTATCGACAAGAAGGAGGTAAGCATTGGGGCGCGTTCGACGCTCTAAATCAAGAGAGAGAGAAAACAACTGGAGGAGGGGTGTCGAAGGTCGGGCGAGTGGCCTAGCGCCAGCTAAGCTCGAATGGGCCTCCTAAGCGATAGCTATAACACAAGGTTAAGCCGTGCAGGGAGGGTTGGTGTTAGGATTGGGCAGCAGGGTGTATGGAGGGGGGTTTATAATCGTGCGAGTCCAAGAATGTGTAAGTCCTGTTATTTCATCACTGCGATCGGTGGCTAAAGGGAGATCAAGGACACTCCCAACTGGCAAGCCAGCTTCCTGGTAAGAAGGTGTAATGGCCTGAGGTTAGCGTGTGGTCTGTTAGGGGGGGCTGGCCTGGGGTTGTCGTTAGGACGGGCGAGGGAGGCAAAGGAAGACTACGTGGGGGAGGGTCTCGGGGGGGAGAAAAACGTCTTAGTAAGTTGTAACCCGGGGGGGTGCCATAGGGTACAACAAACAGAACTGCGGCAAGAGGATGGGGGAAGGGGGGGCCACGAGATTTAAGAAGATGGGTCACAGGCGAGGGGGGGGCATGGACGCAATGTTTGGTCGGAGGAGGAGAGAGGTGGGGGGGTCAGAGTGGAAAGAACTACAGAGCGGCACAGAGAAGGGGGGGAAGGGGTCAAAGGACGAAGGGAGAGGGGGGCATGGTTACATGTTATGGGGAGGAGGGGGAATGTTGATAGTAAGTGAATAATTGTTAGTGTCAGTGAAATTTGATATCAAAAATGAGGTTAGTGAAAGATTAATAAATAATTAATGATATTAAATTTATAAATTTGTAATTTTGATTTTTGTTGAAGGCCCCCACAGTGGATGCCATGGCTCGCTGGGTATTTTATTTTTTTTACTTATTTTTTTTTTTTTTTAAGCAGCCGCTTGAAATATTATAGTCATGAGGCAACCAAAACTCTGGAATTGGCACTCTATTGTGTATGGGCCGGCTCACAGAAACTAACCTGGAGGGCAGTGCTTCCCAAAGAACTTTGAACCAGCTACAATAATCGTAGTTCTACATGGCGAAATTAATGGCATATGGCCTATGGCCAAAATGAGCAAGCCCATGCACAAAGAAGTGAGGAGCTACTAGTGTGATAGTGAGACTCCATTAATAAAAAATTGTCATCTTTTTGTGTTCATGATCATGGTTACAAGCATTGTATGTGCCTCCTCAATGTCTGTTTCCAAATTCAAGTTCACTTCAACCAGAGGAACACCGACTTGATCTGCAAACTGCTGAGCTGTGCTGCTCTCCACTCTCCTGGACTTACCTATTGCTCCATTCACTCCTACTAGAATAAATGGTGTACTCTTCTGTTCGGGGAATGTGTCCATGAGAGCATGAATGGGAGATGAAAAGAAGGAAAGAAAGAACAAAGGAGAGGGAAAGGAAGGAGGAAGAAATATATAAGAAGAGAGAGAGGGAAGAGAAACACAGACGCAGACAGCTGCAGGCATACAAAATGCTTTCGGTAGAACGTGAAAGTGTTTTTCACAATTATACTTGCTTTCTGCTTTTACCATGCTGCACTTATTGGGAAAGCACATTCGGGAGATATAATTTTCAACTTTACAACAAAGTTACACGGTTCTATATGACTTAATAATTTACTTTGGAGTGCGTCCTCCACTGAATGATATCTTGCACTAGTTTCCTGGCAAAGTCAAATGAGCCAGTGAAAGTGAAGTCATATACCACAGCAATACCGTCTCTCTCTGAGACAGTGTGTGGAGAAAGAGCTCCACAGGAGGAGCACTCCCCGTTGTCTGTGTATAGCTCCAATCTCACTTTCTTTCCTTCCAGAGGCAGGGTACAGCAGCGCGGCAGGATATGGTGTGTGGCTGTCTCATATCTATAGATCACAACATGGACCATATCATTTTCAGGGATCAACCTTTCCTGGACCACGCTACTTTTGTTTACACTTGTCACACTTCACGTTCTTTCGAGAATAACCTCAATACCTAACAGTCAAAAAGTCTAATGCAGATAATGACTAGTATCTTAGTGGCACGGACAGAACCTAAAAGAGCACAAGCTAAACTCACTCTTCTTTCCTCATGGAGGTCCGAAAGCCATTGACAAAGGGGTTCACAGAGGCTGGATGGTAGACGTTGGCTCCAATGGCCACCACTGAGAAGACACAGTCCCAGTTGCCAGGTGCTCGGGAGGTGATGGGTGATGGACCTGGTGGCTGGTTTCTGTTCCCCATCAATGACCACCGCTTGCGGTCCCGTTTCTTTGTGGTGAGCTCGCTAGCAGCTAGCCCCACCCCTACGTAAGGGGATGGGGCTAGCTGTCCCTATAATATTGTACCCACCCACACGTCCCCTCGATCGAAATGGCGGACGATTTTGAGCTTGAAGAGCGGCTGGATAAAGACCTCGAGTGTCCCATTTGTATGGAAGCGCAGAAAGAGGCGCACTTGACGGTATGCTGCGGCAATCACTTTTGCTTCAGGTGCATTGATCGTGTTGTGAAAGGGGGCAAACCGTGCCCTTTGTGCAACGGTGAACTCGTCATATTTCCCGACAAGAAGCAACAGAGGAAGATTTACGCCCTCCGAGGGCGCTGCAGGAAACTTGTCATGGAGGAGCAGGGAGCAGATGCAACTGGTGTGGTGAGTTGCGTGACTTTGAATGCCACCGCTGTGTGCCAGAATCAGCACTACAACCTGACCCTCCTCCTCCGCCCTCACCTCACAACCAGACCCTCTTCCTCCACCCCCAAAACCTGACTCTCCTCCTCTATCCCCTTACCACCCTCTACCCCCGCAACCAGACCCGCTTCCTCTACATCCTGTCCACCCTCCACCCCCATACTTTCCACTGCCATGTCTGCCTCCCTTCAGTTTTCATCCTCCATGTAGGCCTCATCATCCATTTACACCTCACCATCCCCACCATTTCCCTCGTCACCACCGGCCCCACCACCACCCACACCGACATCCACACCCTCGTCACCACTTTGGACACTGTCACCCCAGACACCACTTTTAGTGTTGAATGTATATAGGCTGACATGGCAATTACACCAAATGGTTGTTACTCGCTAATTATAGCAATACATAAAAGTGTTGCAAATCTGCAGATCTCCCTGATTATATCTGTGAGTACTCTAAATATCAGATTCTCATGAGAAAACTTATAGACTGGGAACTGTGTAAACGGTTTTATCTGCAATATAAAAGCCAAAAACAAACGGATAGCTGCACTACAAACATTGAAGTTTCTAACAAAAACAAGCAAAATTCAAAGTCATTGTTACCAAAGTGTCAACATTAATTAATGTATCCTGTCACATCAGATCTTCGGATTCTTCCCCACCGTCTGTTCCTGTTATGTCTTCATAGAGGGAGTTGTGAAGGCCAGTCTCATCCAGAGCTGGGTCATCCGTCTCCTTCAGACTCTCGTACAGGTTCTCATGCATGTTGGGCAGTTCAGGTAATGGCTCCTTCTCTCGTACACACTTAGCCCCTATAGGCTCTTCGTACAGTTTAGCAAGAGGCGAGGTCGACGTTAGTGTGCAACCAGCTTGTCGATCAGTTGATGTTGAAGAAAACACAATGGAGGATTTCTTTCTGAGATAAGAACATGAAAATAAAAGTTTATTGAATAATAATGTGTGCTTACTTTTGCCTATGGTAGAGAATGGCTCCAATGATAACAGCCACCAGTAGCACTATTGCCAGGAGAGCCACACCTCCAACTGCCGGCCCCACCAACAGTGCTGGATTACTGCTCTCTTGTGGTGTGTCTGTTACAATGGGCACAACTCTGGGAGGTTCCTTTGAGGGTTCTTCCTCACCATTGGTAGGAGCTTTCGGAGGTTCTTTTGTAGGCTGACTCTTGTTACCCACTATCTTTAGCTCTTCACCATTGGCTATCACAGTTGGAGCGCCAGATGCCCACTTTATGAGATCCTTCAATAAGTCAGTGCTGTTTCTGTCACTGGTGCTTACTATCCTCCCCGAGTAGATAAGTGTCTGTTTTTCACAGGCTAGTTTTCCATCTCCAACATATTCACTGGGGAAACTACAGCTGCAGAATAGTTCGATTCCCCTGCTAATGTCACGAGCTAGATCTTTCAGTATCTTTACTTGATCTTTTGCCTGGAATCAGAAAGATAGAGTAAACAGAAAGAGTAGGTACAGTGAAACATCATCTAATCTAGACTACAAGGGGACAGTAATCAGGGGTCGAATGCAAGAAATTTTTCTCAGAGAAAGAAAAGGTTTCCTTTTAGAGAGATATGTCCGCATTTCAGGGATGTCCTTAGAGAGGCCAAGTTCAACAGTGTATGTCATGTATTAAGCTTCCAGCCTACTATCCATTCTGTGCAGTTTGCCTTCTCCAAAGCCACCATGAATTCACTGCTAGTATACCCTATGATGATAAAAGTAAGTTCAAATCAACATCAACACAGTTGATCTTCTGATTTCCACGTACACGGAATGAGAGTGTATGAGAAAGGTCCAACCCCGGGACTGGTTCTCCCAGCTACCCACACACAGTACTGGAGTCCCGGGTCTAAACCAGTCACTTCAAACATCTCCTGGTCCACAGACACGGTGTCATTGGTGATGGAGTCACTAGGGGGACACTGGCCAGATCTCACACTCTGGTAGCCAATCTCATAGGACACCAGCCACCCTCTCAGATCCTCCCAGCTCATCTCATCCCACTCCACACTACCAGTGGTGGCTGAGCTACGAGTAGTAGTGGTGCTTGGAGGGGGGCTATGGGGAGCTTGAAAAGGAAGGTTTAGCTATACCTTAGCTTCAAAGGGGTGAGGCTACAGATATGCATACCTCCTTCTCGAGAGTATATAAAACGGTGGACAGAATCTCCAATTCCAACAGATGTAGAGGCCCTAACTGTGACTTCATACCTGATATAGGGACCTAGCATTTGAGAGTGTCAAAGTAAGTGTATACATGAGGTAAATCCTTGTGTTGGAAACAGCCATAGCTACTTCAGCAAAAAGCATAATGGCATAAAACCAATGCTGGTTCGAGCCAGACTAAAATGTCTTCCTTGCTTTCGTCCATCAATGACTTACCAATTCCAACAGAGATATTCCACTCATGCACTCTTGGAGGTATTTCATAGATAATCTTAGTTGAGTCAATCAAGTTGGTCACTACAACATGATACCCAGTGAGAACTCCATTTGGGGTGACTGGAGGATCCCACGACACATGGAGGACCTCGTCACTCAGTGCTGTCACCTCCAGCTTTTCAACTGGTCCTGGAACTGTGTACATGCTCAGTATCATTACAACTCAACTGTTGCAAATGTAATGTGTCTAAACCAACAAAACTAGAGCTCTGGAGAGCACGTGGTATTGTGTGTATCATTTGAGCGCATGGTCTGTGTGGCCAAATGACCCAATGTTTGTAGCTGGATCTCAAGGTCAGTTCCATTGATGATTCAAAGCATAGTGACGCCAAGTTTATTGCCGTTTCAAACTTACTCACGCACCTATATCTTGAGATCTGGCAATTTTAGTGTGGACGACGACAGATACACAGACTGAAAAACATAACCCATACTTTTTGTTACGTTGAGTTATACAATTTATATATATAACAGCTATACAATACCTGTTTCATGTGTAGTTTCACTTCTTTGCTCGCTCTGTGGGCCTTCTCCGATCTTTGTACTGGCTGAAACACTCACATTCACTACTTCATAAGGAGAAAAACCATCGAGCAAACAACTGTGGTTACTGACATTCAGGACTGGGCAGTCATTAATGTATACTGTGTAGAAGATGATGATGCCATTCGGAGTGAGCGGAGGTTCCCACTGGACACTTATGGCAGTTGAATTCAAAGTAGCCACAAGCAGCTCTTGCGGTGCATCTTCTGGAACTGCAAAAGACAAAAGACTAGTAGTATATACAGTGAAGTATTGCACTACATGTTTACATGTGCATTGTTCTATAAACAACCTGATTGGAGTGTAGTTCTTGTGGCGCAGCCAAGTCTGGTTGGCCCTGATGTAGTGTTGGCAGCCACACAACAGTTGTAAGATGTGTATGGAGTCAGTGACTCAAATGCCATGTGAAGAGAACTTGTAGGGTCAACATAATGGGTTTCGCCTTCAAAGATTACGAAGTATAGAGTTGCCCCATGTAGCAGTGGAACCCAACTAATCTCCAGTTCATCAGAGCCAGTTGCAGTTAGAGTAATATTCTGAGGAGGCTCTGAATGGTACAATGACAAAGTTTGCAGGGTGCATAAAACATAAATAGCTATGTTACCACTGCAGTCATCAGTGGGAGACCATTCAGGGCAGACACAGGCATTTGGAGCTAGACACAGGTGTGAATCAGGGCAGTCGTTACATATTGCTGCATTATTAATGAAATCATTAGCTAATGTTGTAGGTTTGTTTACTGAGCATACGTGAGCATTGGTCCCCATTCATTGAATATCCTTCACAGCATGTGCGTTCAGAGTGATATAGAGTATGAGAACGATCCACAAAGTGTGAAGAGTAGGTCACACTGAAAATTACAAGTTTACCTAACATTAGGAGCAATTCATGATTGCTCGTGTAAATTACCGGTAACACCTGCTCCAATCAAATAAGCCACATGAATATGACAGCATGGAACTGCCCTTGAATGTATGTGCGGTATGTCTGCACTGTAGCTATGATGTGATAGCATACACTGGAGTAGAAAAATACGTATGAGCAACTGCAGCTACACGCAGTAACCACTTACCTCTGTTGACCACAAGTGAATGGAAACAGAAACAGCATGAAAAGGGCTAGTCTATAAGTCATTTTCCACTCCCTTTACTAGCTTCAGGGGAAAAAACAATGGCTAGCTAGCTACTATCACAGCACCTAGCAATAACGACTTGCAGAGTTCTATAGATAACTTGACGTAGCTTCCATGTACGTATTAGTGGTCGGTAAACCTCAAAGGAGGGGCAACAATTGAAAGTTGGCAGCACTGGCCAATATCAAGAGCGAGCACTTGCGCCCGCCGATCTTTTAGTAGGATCAGCTATGCCTGCAAAATAATTTATTTGCACGCTGCAACCGCGCCAACGCACGCGCGAATCCCTACCGCCGCTGCAGTGCACATTCCTATAATATTCTGGTGATGTCCGACTGCAATATTATCCTAAGGAGGCGGTTACTTGCATGGTTATAGTGAGTATGCGTATACCAGCGGTAATTCTGGGCGATGGGCTTTTAGCAGCAGCGTATATATACACGTAACCCCACGGCCACGCCCGCAAGACCACCGGCTTGTGCTGCCAACCATTATCTTGATGCTAAGTGATTTGTAGGCGGTAGTGGAGTCCGCGCATAGATTCATGTCAGAGGAGTAACAAAGTAGTACATCACACTCCCAAACGCACAGCTGAGCTGACAGGTTGGCCCTAAACGCAAAAGCGATCCAGAGCGATCCGACCAGCCCCCATATGCATGCATTCATTACGTATTGGGGCGCGCGTGTAGAACGGCGCGCGCTAATTACTAGCGCTATCTAGCAGCGGCCCTGCTCGGGTATGCAAGCGCAAATGTGACCAGTGTGCTTTTGATGCAGAAATTGTGCGATCCATGTGTGGACGCGTGAATAGGTCGAAATGACTGTGTGATGGTTGGGAATTTTGAAGTGCGTAATCTCAACGCAGTTGACCCATCAGAAAACCTCATGATTCTACGTCTTGTGATGGTAGCAGAACAACTTTGATTGACTCTTTGCTACTGTTCACTAGTTTCAATCCCTTCTCCACATCTTTCAGGGGGAGCCTGTGTGTGATAATATCCTGCAATGGGGAACATGGTATATAATAATCATTAACACAGAGTTTGAGTTTGTAACAAACCTCCAGTGGTAGCTGCTTCTTTTCAATCATGGAGATAGCTTTGGGGTAGGTGTATGGACTGCAGTGACCTCCCCTAATTGTTAGCTCTATAGTGAAAATGCTGATAGAGCTTACTGCACTGAAAGAGTACCCTACAATAACATACCACAAACACTGGCAGGGCCACTCACATACCTTTAGCATCTGATATGATAGTCCAGTCAACTGTAGCCTCTTGTCCAAACACGCCATACTCCACCATTGTTCCCATCTTACACAGCATTAAAAGCCTGGGGAGGTCATTCCACTCACATAGGTGCAACATAGCCCAAAATCTTTCCTCCTACAAAATCATTTGGACCTCTATGGTACACATCTCTCACCCCTGTTTGACACTCTGGGGGTGACCAGTGGCCTCGATGTATATGTCACAGCCATAGCCACCAGTGAGAGAGTGGACCTCCTCCACAACATCACAATGTGATGGATTCAGAACCACATCAGCCCCACACTTCTTGGCCACTTCCAACTGCAAATACATCAGTTTAGTTTGAAAGGTAACAATCAAAAGCTGACATAGGTCGTACTTTGACTCTGGTAGAAACGCCCCCAAATATAGTTACAAGGCTTGTTTTGATAGAGCAAAAATGCTTCAAGGAGAAGGGGCAGAAAAAACAGTATGAATATGGAAAGTACCCAGCCATAATCAGAGTTAAAAGTTTTAGATGGCCAGGTACGCCACACACCATTTTTGTGTGAAGATGGTCACTATCAGGACCAGTAATAATAGGACACCAGTGTCAGAAACACTTCTATTAGACACAGAGGAGGGGGTGGAGGGGGTCTACCTTCCAGTCGAAGAGGTCTAGGGCAATGAGAGTGGCCGGGCTCTTGAGTCTTGCAGCAGCCACCATGCCCAGCCCCAGAGGTCCACAGCCAGCCACCACCACAGTGTCTCTGAACCCCACTGACCCCAGCTCCACCGCATGCACTGAGCAGGCCAGGGGCTCAATGAAGGCTGCCTGCCAAGCCGGGATGCTCTTGGGCACCTGAGGAGAGTAATCACTACTTCAGTTGTGGGCACAATGACATACAACACACAGACTTTATGGTTAATGGCTCCTTTTGGGTATTTCATGTACGTTGCCATTGCACCTGAACACACGAAACAGCGTTCATACTCGAGAAGAACATGAAATGCACAGCCTTACCCTGTGAGTATTGCTTGAAGCCATAAACATAGTGAGGTATACCTAGGATCAGGAGAATAATGAGATAGCGATGCAATGCATGTACAATAGAG
>CASHTH010000632.1:0-22499 GCA_030341885.1 Geodia barretti
TACATACAAAAGCAGATGATTTGGTGTGGGGGGTGTATACCCACTGTGAATTTTTAGTACCATGAGCCATTTGCGCTGAAGCACACTGCAACATGCACTGATGCGTTTCCAGGATTGAGGCGTTGCAGACAAAGTACTCCTGTGACAGAGGCACCACATATATCAACACTTGACCCAGGTACTACATAGCATAGAGAAACATATGTCAGAGTGCCAAATGTTAACATCTAAATTATTTTCCTGCAGATATTGAAGACAGTGATGGTGACTGGAGGTGTCTGTCAAGGCTACATGTCCCAGACCAAGGTTATTAATATAATAATTTTACATTGTAACCAATGTTCAGGACATCCAGGTTTAGTGGATACTCTAGACGTATTGACGCATGTGTTACACATCTATCTATCCCCAACACTAGGAACTAGACTGCAATCAGCTGCTATGTCAGACAGCGAATCAGGACAGAAACGTTCACGACAACGACTGAAACGTTCAGGACGTCCAGGTTTAGTGGATGCTCTAGACGTATTGACACACGTTTTACACATCTATCTATCCCCAACACTAGGAACTAGACTGCAGTCAGCTGCTGCTCTGTCAGACAGCGAATCAGGACAGAAACGTTCAGGACGTCCAGGTTTAGTGGATACTCTAGACGTATTGACACACGTTTTACACATCTATCTATCCCCAACACTAGGAGCTAGACTGCAGTCAGCTGCTGCTCTGTCAGACAGCGAATCAGGACAAAAACGTTCAGGACAGCGACAGAAACGTTCAGGACGTCCAGGTTTAGTGGATACTCTAGACGTATTGACACGTGTTACACATCTATCTATCCCAAACACTAGGAACTAGACTGCAGTCAGATGCTGCTCTGTCAGACAGCGAATCAGGACAGAAACGTTCAGGATGTCCAGGTTTAGTGGATACTCTAGACGTATTGACACACATTTTACACATCTATCTATCCCCAACACTAGGAACTCAGCTGCTGCTCTGTCAGACAGCGAATCAGGACTGAAACGTTCAGGACAAGGACAAAAATGTTCAGGCTCAGCTCATGGTATAAGAGGTATAAATGTACAATCATTTTGCACCTTTAATTAGTTTACACTACTCTCCTTCAGGGTCAAGGTCTTGCTTTTTCAAAACATGCCAGCTCCCTACAATGTGAAACCTGCAACTCCTGGTTCCACTGTATTTGCGTGTCAGTGAAGCCTAGCCAGGCGTCACAACCTACTTTCTACTTCAAGTGTTCATTTTGCAACTAATGTGTTTACGTTGCAACTAATAAAGAACTTTTTGTGGCGCATGCGCGTATGGGCGCTTAACTGCCCACAGTCCGAAAATAGAGGGCGTGACCCCCGCGCTTGGCTCGATCGTGAGCTGCTTCTGCGGAATTTTGACGAAACATAGATATGGCGTGTCTATAGAGGAAGGGTAGCTTTACATGCACTAGCTTCGGAATCTCCTCCGTCCTCTCTCAAAGTGTTGGTGGCGAGCGTCCGGAAATTGGTAACTTTTCCTGATCTCTGGGGTTATCGGACGTTCACTTTGATCGTTCATAAAATCGTTTGTGTGTAAGACAGGACCGAGATTTCTCGGATACCTAGCCCACGTGTACCTGTCTATATATTGGTATTACAAGTTTATGTCTAGCTTATTTCATAGACTTCCAAACGCGTCCGAAAATTTATGGTGGTCGATAATTGATCGTTGACTCTATCAGAAAAATTAACAAATGTGCCAGGCTCTGAGAAAAGGGGAATTCCCGTTTACGTAACTCCGTAAAAGGTTTGATTACTCCTGTGTCACATTTCTTTGTAATTCCGCGTTACGACGGCACGAGTAACGGTTCTTGCCTGGTACCCAGGGCCATAACTACGGAACGGAACGGAGTTAGTGCGTCAAACTTGCGCAGATTATAGACGATAGGCAGAGGTACTAGAATACGGGGAAAAACGGGAATCGGTGAATTACGTAGTTCGCCGTAAAACCGCCGCTACAACAATACTACGTGCGTGATAAGGGTCGTTTTCTCAGAGCCTATCACAAATGGATGCCCCTGAAAATGTTTATCTATGTGATTTTGTATGTTTGTGGACTCGATATCTAATCAGGAGGTGGGAGTGTAATACCTCATACCAAGTTGATACTCCTTTTATAGCCAACATGTGTATGCATGTACGTAATGGGCAGAAAGTTATAGTGGATGTTGCTATTGCAGGAGGTTGACTCACTTCTGGTGTGTGGCCCACGGTTCATCATGACAGATGAACCCACCACCCAGCCAGTAGAGTCGTTGGATTCAGAGTCTTCCCTTGTATGATGTGCGTAGTTGGCCATATTTTATAGGCACTTTTCACCAGTCAGTTGTTTTGCCGAGGTGTCTTGAACCATAACCCCTAGCACACCAAAACACAAAGCCTCCAACTAAACTTTACGGTCATCCGTGCACATGCCGCAAAATTTCCGTATTTTGCGTAACTTTTCCGTAGTGCGCTTGTCGCTATACTTGCCACACCTTCTCGAGCGCCTTTCTCAGAATATTGTGTGTTGCGTTGTTTTAATTTGGGATCTCTATGTACACTGTACGGTATAGAAAGAAAGAAATGTAACGTGTCCAAGGAATAGTCAGTTCCACCAACGGAAATCCATATCTCTCACTCTATTCCACCGACGCGCTGCCATGGAAGGGGCAACTCCGGACTCTACGCGTTAGCCGACGCACACCACCCTAGAATTCCAAGTCCACGCCATTGCTTGTTCTTGGAATTGTCCACGCACCTGGAATTCCAGGTCCCCGTATAATACCGTTACACGAACCATACTACAATACCACGTACGTACACTTACGTAATTCCACGTCTCTGGTCCAACGCCAGTCTCCGTGCTGCGAGAAAGAACTTTGCAGTATATCGAGAACTCCATGCGAAAGATGACGAAACAACGGGGAAGCAATTAGGTTCAACATTGAACCAGATGACACACAGTGTCAGACTATCCCAAACAACTGTGCTAAAGGGACAAAGGTTGCTGGGATGGACTAGGCGTGGAATTGCTTACTGTCAGCTCATTCGTGCACCCAACTGCGTTAAGCGCTTGGAATGGGCCCAGCAAAACTCAGGGTGTACGTTTGAGGACGTCATCTGGACGGACGAAACTAGTGTATAAATGGAAACACACAGGCGCTTTCACTGCTACAAGAAGGTCAGAAGCCAAGGTACAAACCTTGGCCTAAACACCCTGTCAAGGTCCACGTTTGGGCTGGGATCAGTTGGCGTGGAGCAACCGGAGTACGCATCTTCGAAGGTATAATTGACACTCCAATGTTTCTTGAGGAATATATCTTACCATTTATCCAAGATGTTTATCCTGACGGCCACAAATTCATGCAGGATAATGATCCGAAGCACACATTCCACCATGCACAAGCTTTCTTCGCTGAATATCGCATCAACTGGTGGAAAACTGCACCAGAGAGCCCAGATCCCAACCGCCATCGCCAACCCCATCGAAAATTTGTGGCATGAACTGAAGGCAAGTTTTTGTGGTTACAAGACCTTTTGTGCACTCATGTAAGGCATACCAGCACAAAACATTTTCAAGATGTTACATAAACCATCACACAGGAGTTCCTCCGTCCAAGAAACAAGACGGAACTTGTGAATGGAATATTGCAGTTCTGTAGCACAGTCACCACAGCTAAATGCCAGAAATACATTTCACACTTGAACAAAGTCATCCCAGAAAATGTCAGGGTACAAGGAGAGGCTACTGGATACTAAATACGTACATTGGAAAAAACATGGTAGAAGCTGTCCAACAAATGGGTGGATATCTACTACACTAGAGCAAATAATATTGTAAAGTGGACATCCACACAATCACACACATGTAGTGATTTTCTAACGTAGAGTGAATAATGGATGAAAGTACATGTGTATAGACATGATCCACTACAAAGTTGAACCATAAATGACCAAGTTTGTAAGAGTGGACATCCACTCACATCACTTCAAGCTTCTTCTCACCCACTCGTTCCTCCTCCTTTCACGTCTCAAGTATAGATAGGTCTCAAAGTCGTCGGTTTTCTTGAATTTTTTCTCTCCGCAGATGGTGGATATCCACTGCACAGCACTCCATTGTCTGACTACGGCGCCACGAAAACGAATAAAAAATTCATGGTCCAATCGGGACACTGTTGGCTGTCCACACACATAACATGGAAGCCCTTTCCATGCCTTCCAACAGTAAGGGCAGACGGTTCGATCCCGCAGGCAAGTGTAATGAAAGGTCCTGCCAAGAAGGAAAGGAAGACTGCCTTGAGCCTCAGCTTGTGTCTGAGTGCCATTTTTACATCCTGTAGGCGGTTGGACGAGTCGACAGGAATCAAGAGTTTAGAACTGATGAAGCTCAAGGTTGGTTGTCCGCTGACAAGACCTTTCTGCCTAGCTTTCTGGGATATCGTAGCGTTGCTCGTGGAAATCCACGAGTTCATGAAGAGTTTTAGGCGTGACACAATCAGCTACTGGAACAACTCAGCATTCGGCAGGGTGCTGCAGTTGAAGAGCTTTGATGTGTCTCAAAGTTGGCGCGTGAAACTCTCCATAGAAGTCCCCCTTTGCCCCATAAAGCTTAATATTGCAGTAAATGAAAAAAATATGTATGTATACTAAAACGGTATGTAATCAAATAATGTAAAGCACTGAAGTGCAAACCCTCAGCTCAGTGTGCGTAAATTATTGCGGTATTATGTAAATGCAAGCGCATAAGTACCGCTAATTGAGTGTCTCTAGCCCGGAGTCGTTTCTCGCCGTTTCTTGCTTTCACCAACTAGCTGGATCTGTAGGTAGCATTTGAGACAGCGCTTGACTCACTACTGGACCGTTGAGTAGCTTCTGATCCTCACACAGTGGTCAAGGTAAGCCATCATAAGCCAGTACTTACATAGTACTTTGTTGGCTTGGTTTTTTCACTTTTGAACACAGTGGTTTCAAGGAAAGCACCATTTTAAAATTCATGCCGACGTTCATTGAGGGCATTGGTATCGCACATTCGCCATTTCGTACCCTGTAGTGCCAGAATAGCGGTAACAGACGGACGGAATGACAGACAAGTACTGTAACCCTAGCTGTGCATGCGTGCCGAGGATTAATAATGTACGCACGTAATATAAGCCGAACAAATTATGCAAATACCACCTGCATGCACGAAATAGACACCAGGCAGATCAACCAGAATTATTTCAAATACATATAGGGAAAGACACATGGTAACCAAAGAGACTGGTGCACGCACAAACATATATAGATCACTAGTGGAAAGTACACACTCACCTTTCCCTCATAAAAGGCCGATAGCAAGGAAAAAATAAAACTCAACGCACATTTACTTTGTTACTTTTACTCTAGATGTTGATTTTGTCCTAAACCCCTTTGTAAGTTCAGATCAATGCTGCTAAAGATGCAGATACATAGTACAAAACTATAGGTTGATACATATTTTCAGAGCCTCCAACTTATCCGTAATTTACAGAATTCGAACACCATTTACAGGCAAAAATCGAAGAATACTGAGCAACTGACATGTACGTATGAACACTACACCTACGAATTATTGCTGCATACACAGCAAGAGTCTGTTGGACTGAGAGGGACTAAGTAGTTATGAACAATTCACCGTTGTACTTTATTGCATGCGTGGATCACAAGTAAACTAAAGCTCACCGACATTCCAGAAAGAACTGAGCGTGACACAATCTCTCTAGACCCAGATATGTGGGCTAGAGCTGCTGCCAATGCATCCTCCGCACCTTTCTCTTTCATTAACTCCCGTGCAGCCTCCTTGAAATGAGGTAGGATAGACTGAGGTATCTGAGATAAGGACCTACAAAAACAGAGAACAACAAAGACAAAACTGTGAGCAGGACTGTGTTGATGCAACTTAATATGTTTTTATGGTTAAATAAATACTCACTAACCATTAATATCTACAGGAGAACCATTAAAAATCGGAAAATGTACATAACCAGGCAGTGTCCCTTATAGAAGTATCACTATCAAATAGCGCTCGTTTGTCATCTCAGCAACAGCATGCATGTGTTGCAAAGAGTGCTTAAGAGGCCCTAGAAGCATTCTGATGTGCTTGAGGTCCAAGAGCTCAGAGTCCATGAGCTCCATTCGTGGGATATTTGCTGGACTGGATGCGGATCAGTCTGTCTAACAGCGCCCCTTGCTGCTAGTCTGGTAGGAAAGTACTCCTTCCAGGCTCCTGTGGCCGGTTCTCTCAACTACAAGTTTTTCCTCAACTCACGAGTGGTAGAGACGACTTGCCAGTGGCGTGGATTTGTCTTGAAGCCAGGAAAATCACGTGGACTTCCAGATTCTCGCAACTGTGTTGCCCTGGTAATTATGCCCCAACGGTTTACGGAGTACCAGCAGGTGGAGGTTTAGGTCCTGGCTGGTTGCTGGCACATCAGACTCATGTACATTTAAAGAGTCTCACGAAGCAGCGCTCCAGATTCACCTACTTTGTGTCATGGCAAACAACGTTTGGTGTGATCTTGTGACCCTTCAAGCATGGCTCTTCGAGATGACTTCCTGATTGTAACCTCTTTCCCCCACCTGTTCAAAGAGCTCAATCTTGGACAGTGTCCTAGTTGCCGACGTTCCTGGCTGGTCCACAGGGCAAAGATGAGGCCACAACAATAAACCATTGTGCCAAGTAGCTACTGCATATTTGAGTCCCTTAGTTGCCCAGTCCTCCATAGTGTCTCTTCTCCTCGGGGGTGCCTGACCTTTCTTGACACCCAGATACTTGGCCTGCAGACGCTTTATCTTTCCATTTGGGCTAGCTAGGAAGCCTGCGAATGTCTTTGAAGAGGTCGACTATTCGAAGAGCGCAGCGAATGCCGCTGATTGGACGATAGTTTTCTTGCTGGCTAGAATCGCACAGACATGACAGGCAGCGTGTAAAAATCATTTCGGATAAAATGAAGCGCGTAATCCTGACGCATGCGCAGTAGCACGACGTACCAACATATATAGAGTACTGCATCAATCACCGGACACCATTCTTTATCGGACACCTCCGAATTATCGGACCATAATGTCTTGTATACCTACAACACACTGCAAGGGCAAGGCGAGTTAAATGCCGGAAGCTCAAGGGCACTTCGGGAACTAGTATCCGCGTTATTTTACCTCAAATGCGTATGCACAATCGTTTGAAGCAGGTGGTGGTTCAGAAATAGAGATGGTGCTGATGGTGCTTTCCATTCGGGTTCTCCCGATTGTCTGACTCTGAACAACGATGTGGCAAGCGATCAGGGTGAGACAAGAAACAATTTTGTTGCATGCGCGTGTTGTACGGATCGATATTATAGGGCTGTGGATTACTCTTGTAGTGAATTAGTGTAGGCTCGTTTCCATTAAGAAACATGTGTCTCCAGTATCAATTGAGGTACTTCTGTTTGTCACCAAACAGGAGAGTTGATGGAAGGCATGTAGGCCCATTACCCACACGCACGCATGCGCAACAAATATTTCTCTGTATAGCATGGTATGTTTAGTTGTATGTGTGTATGCCATCTCGGAAGTGCAGCGCATAGTAACTTAACTTTTTAACTTTAAGGGATGGAGGATCAGGGTTTGGCAATGGTTAGGGGGACACTCATCTGGGGTCTTTAACTTTCATCGATTTTCTTTACAGTTTCACATACTCTTACATATAGAGTAGAGTACCATATCGAATACATACTGCAAAGGCTGGGGGAGTTAGATGCCATAGGGCACTTCCGTCCGTTCCAATTTATCACACATGCACTGCTGCCATTGTGTGTGTGGTGGGGAGTCTTTGTAAATCTTCATGTATAAACCATCTGTGGAGCCTTCTAGTTTATCCGGTTGTCCACCCACTTTTCCGACTCTGAACATAGATATGTCGGGATGACAAGCGCAGATGTGGTAGACGGAGATGGATGGAGTCATTGTGGTTCGCGGTATTCTGAGTCGTTGTCTTATGTTCAAAATCCTAGAAAAATCACTTTCTGAACATAGGGGTCACATTATTACGACTGACGGTGGTCAGTTGCGGTGGAACACGGTGAATGAAAAATAAATATCTTTGCGTTACAGCCTACAACGCTTCGTGAGGAACAACAAAGTGTGCTACTGAACCAGCGTATTTTCTGGGGATCTTGGCACTATCCATTGTGGAGAAAGCCTACGTTTTCACATGCAGCACCTTAGAACAGAAAGATGTGGACAGAGAAAGCAATAGAAAAAGCGCAACAGGCAGCCAGCCAAGGGATGCCCGTACGGGAAGCAGCGATTCAATTTGGAGTGCCCAAGTCAACACTGCATTACCGCATTAGTGGGAGGGTTCAACACATGGATGCAGATGGATGGATTTTTCTTGTACATGTATTTTATTGTTTCGTTTCCTCCTAACCTGCATTCACAGGTACAAAGTAAAAACAAAGATATAGATGAGCTACTCCATGTGTTGAGATGAGGTGTGACAAGTCAGCTGTGGATTGGGTCCAGTGCGAAAACTGTTGAAAATGGTTCCACCCTTTTTGTATTGGCCTTGAGTGTGTTGATGCCAACTGGGTTTGTAAACATTGTCTCACCTGAAAGTCAAAGTCAATGCCTTAAAGAACAGACAAGCGCATGCGCCAAATAAACATGGGCGGAGTCATTGTGCAAAATTCCGGCGGTTTGCGCACAGCTGTACGACGCAGCTGTAGTATTACAAGTAAATAAAAAATTCTTCGAATTAAAAAAGTGTGGAATATAGGGATGCCATAAAAAGCAAGGAGACAAGACAGGGTGTTGTGGATGTATTTGTCTCGGCTTTTGTTAGTCCTATTTCTTTTGCTGTTGTAAGTGAACTTGTTATTTTCGGATTTTATGTGATTTAGCTTGTATTTGTTTGGATACTTTCTAGCATGTTTTTTTTCGGAATTTTTTCGTTGTTAGATTTATTTTTTTTTTATGTTATTGGTCTCTTTTGTTTTTTTTTAGATAAGAGAAATTTTTTGTTTATGTTTTTTTTTTTTTTGAGTTTTTGTTGTTTCTTTGTTTTTTTTCTTTTTCTTGGCGGTAGTTGATGGTTTGATATGTAGCGATTTGTTTGTTTTTTGGTTTGATTTTTCAGGTTGTGAGTTGGGATATGTTTAATTTTTGTATAATTTAGTTTTGATGGATTCTGCCTGGCCGGATTTGATGGCTTTCTCGTTGGCTTTTTTGGGATCCATCTTTTTTTGATACGTTATCATTTTTGGTATGTGCTGGTTTTCCGTATTTTCCTTCTTTGTTCTTTGTTTTTATTTTTCTTTCTCATTTTTCATTCTGTTCTCATATTAGTAGTGATGCTTTAGTGATGTCTCTGCCGTTAATTATTTGTGGATGTTTGTTTGGTGGGTTTCGCCTGGAGGTCTTTTTTTGGTATTTGTTTGTCTTGATTTTTGCGTTTGATTGTTTTTTTTATCTTTTTGTTTTTTGGAGTTTTTTGGATTGTTGTTTTACTGATTATTGGATTTTTTTTTGTTTTGTTTGTTATTGGTTTTCGATTTTGTTATTTTTATTTTGTTTTGTTGTGAAGATAGGTATGTGAGGTGCAGTAGACAAGTGGGATGATACTTACAATCTTAAAAACGACATTTCTTGCTCGTGGTAAATTTCCTCCACACAAGCCCTATATTGTCGCAAGCATGACTGTGTTCCCTCATAGAATGTCTCATCTCTTAAGCACGTGATGCACAGGTGTTGCCCTCTCCGACAGCTCCTCAGTTCTTAGTTGTGACTGCATTGTGTGCAGTCAAGACTTCGGGTGTTCGCTCAATGAGTTTACAATGCTGTGTTCATGGCCCGCCAGAGAATCCCTTTACAGACTGGTCTTAGAGAGAGGGGACTCAACTAAAGAGTGCCGGCTAAATGCACTGTCATTAAAATCTCTTGCTAGCACGAGTGATCTCTATTGTATGATGTGCAGCTATGACTCGTTTCTTATGCACAAGTGGATCTATGTGTCTCAGTCTCACCATTGTCCTCAAATTCATGTTGTGAGAAAAGTGGCGACAATATAGGGCTAATTTATGTTTCCCATGAACTCTCATCGTTGTAAATCATTGTACCAAGTTCGTTGTTAGAGGACCCACAATATGCAAGTTATAGGCACAAACATCATTTTATTGCCTGAGGCTGTTTGTTGTTGTTTACAAACTTGTAATTTCTGTTTCGATGAACTCTCATCATGGTACATCAGTGTACCAATTTTCATTGTTAGAAGTCCCACCATAAGCAAGTTATAGGCAATAATATAGTCTACAAGTTTTTATTGCCTGAGGCTGTTTGTTGTTGTTTACAAACTTGTAATTTCTGTTTCGATGAACTCTCATCATGGAACATCAGTGTACCAATTTTCATTGTTAGAAGTCCCACCATAAGCAAGTTATAGGCAATAATATAGTCTACAAGTTTTTATTGCCTGAGGCTGTTTGTTGTTGTTTACAAACTTGTAATGTTTACATTTTGATACTAATGATGGGTTGCATGTGTGTACAAAGTTTTATCACTCTGGGTATTATCTTTACCTAGTTAGCACACTTTATTTGTCTCTATCATAATGTATTACCTGGGGCTATTTGTTGTTGTTTACATGTAAACAAAATAGTTTACGAATAAATAAAAATGCTCTTGCACGACCTGTCATGGATTCCAATCTTTGTGCAAAGTTTGATCTCCATATCTTACCTGGTTTTTGAGATACGCTTGTTGAAACTGAACAACAAGAAGAAGAAGAAAATTGAAAAGTGACTTGATTATGCTATTTCTTGGATACATGCTCTTTGTGACGATACAAATTAGTCTGATGTGTCAAAAGTTGGATCTGATTGACGTGAAACCCGAAAATCTCAAATGTATGGGCATAATGCAGGACAACCTGTGTCATCCCTATATACTAAGTACTACCGTACTTAGTGATATGGCATAAGTATTAAGTGCAGGACAATAACTACACAGAGAGGTGAGGTGTAGCATACCTCTCAGCTGCCTGGTGCGGCGGTAGACGTAGAGAGTGAGTATGGCCAGGCAGATGAGTGCACACAGGGTTGCTCCTCCTGGTACCGCCGACAACACTATCCGATAGAACTTGGCACACGCAGAGCAACAAACATGCTTCCTAGTGTCAGAATCAGAATGAGGTATTCAATATGGGTGCTCTTGGGATCAAAATTAAATACACTATACCCTAGCCTCATGTAACTGCTGCATTTACCCCAAAATTATATAGCGCAGAGGGGCCATGTTCAGGTCCAGCTCTTGCTGTTACCAACTATTTGAACTCAAGCTACACATGGAATTGCGCAACGTGGAAACACAGCGAAACGGGAGGTGGGGTCTAGCTTGATGTGTATACTGAGTGAAATTGAATAAAATGTGCACAGTGGCACTGTCCTAAGAATAAACACGCTAGAAGACATGTGTAATGGTCAGCTCATCTATACAGAGAGAAAACACCGGCTGGGACATGTGCACCAAGAAACCAAAGCCCTCATTTTAAACTCACGGATTAGTGGACTTGCAGGGGTGGAGAGCTTGAACAATCTGCACGGCAACTCCGTTGGATACCTTGTCTGTGAAGCTCATCAGACCATAGACAAAGGCACCACTTCCCTGTCAGCACAATATTAATGGTCAATCACGGACTCCCCATGGATATAGAAATACTACATGAGGGATAGACAAGGCTCTTGAGCACTGACAACGGCAAATGTAACTTAGCAGAAGTTTGTGAAAAAGCACTGAAGTGCAAACCCTAAGCGCACAGACAATGCTCGTCTCCTAGATACACGCACAATATGCATGCACCCAGTACAGTAACCTATGAGCTGGACATTGGTCGAAGGCAGTTTCTCATAGGCTTGCTGCATACTGCTCATAGAGTAATGCTAGACCAGATAAACACCCTGAACCATGGTGTTCCAGTGGATAAAAACCCGGTCGGGGTAAACAATTGCTCATTACCACTATTGGCTCTTTCACTCAGGTTTCATGCTAAAACCTTGATTGTGCATAAAGACAGCATACCACAGTAGGTCCAATGAGGTCAGCCACCATGGAGAGTGAGGTAACGAGTACAGTCGACCCCCCAGCTCCCAGCAATACAGTGGAGCCATACACTGTGATCTGCTCGACCTGAGGGTGCTCTGTCTGGGCCGGAGCTTCTTGCATCCAGAACCACAGGCTGAAGAAACAGTACATACATGTATCATATACAGTGACATAGATTAGTATAATAAATTGAGGGGTTAGCCCAGTGTGAACCTCCCTAAGTTGGAAATGTACAGAAATAATATGGAGGTAAAAGGCCATGCATGCTTGTAGATGGCTACTGTCAGGAGTAATGTACATACACAACATGCACAACATGCTGTTTTGCATCTTTCACCCACTACTTTGAAACGAAAAAACGGCCTGGTTCCTCCGAGATCTCGGGATCTCTGCTCTAAAAACTGAGACTCCACTTCATTTTCATTACGGGGTGATAATCATGCACCTGCATAGAGCTCGCTCCGATAGAGGGAGATGCCTATGGAGGTTACACATACATTCTGTGATATCATGGCTCTCTCCCTCCCCCTCCTCTGGAGAAAAACAGGATGGGAAGCCAAGCTTGTTGCAAGCTAGGGATAACAGAGGCCACACTGAATATCACATGAATATTGCCATGGAGTAATGAATACTATGACTTACAGAGCTCCCCAAGTCAGAGCCAAACCACAAAAGTATGTCATCTGTGGGGGAAGATGTGAATACACAAGGAAAATGTCTATAGAGAAAGGTGCAACAACAACATGGAGGGAATACAGAGTTGTTTGACATCACTAAGCAACCAGCCTGTGTGCATAGAGGATGCTGTACTAAGACCATAGATAGACACGTGTGTATGTAATGAACAGTTGTTTACCGTTCCCAAGAAAATGTAAGCACAAGCCCCAGTCAAACTAATGAGCTTGGTGATCTCAACCAATATTGTAACGCAGAGACAGAAATGCATGAGCGCTGCATACTAACATATCTTCCGATGAACTTGTTGATTACTCTGAGGAAGAGGGTAGTGAGGAATCCACTGATGTATATTGCCAGTGGTCCGATGGCCACACTCTCCTGTATGACAGATAGAGGGAAACACAGATGAACAGACACAGACATACCATACAATCTCAGAAAAAAGGACGTACAGACACACAAAAGAAGAGACACAGACATACACACACACAGAGGACAAACATGTACAGACATACAGACATACAGGGAGATAGGGAGAGTACGAGGGGGGGGGGGGGAGAAAAGAGAAAGAGACAAGAAGAAAGAGGACAGTGAAGGTGAAAGGACAAAGAAGTATAATTATACAGAGACAGAGAGGGGGGCATGTGTCATCAGCAAAGTTCAAAGGCTATACACGCTTTTTAAAGGAAAAAGGAGCTGCCCTAGGACTCCCAGGCCATACAACACAACACAACACAAGAAAAGGCAATCCTCAAACAACTGTGCTATGGCACAATATACTGTCACTCGGCATGTACATGTAGGAGCAGACCGGGATAATTACACATAATTGCATTACACGTCAATAGATGAATCTCTTTCTCGTGCACAGAACTAACCTTGGGTAGATGGAGAGTGTCCACCAGGTAGAGTGGTGTGTACACCTGACTCACATTCACTATCAGTCGAGTACCCATGTATATCCCTGCCACCTGCACAGATGGTTTCGTACAATATAGGACAAGTTTTTCAAGGTGATAAATCTCCCACAATAGCAGTTCCAGAAATCACTCTGGGCACAATAGACAAGGCCATACTATTGTGTAGCTAAAGTATGTACATAGTTTAGCAACGTTTTGAGAACACAAGCTTCCTGGTTCAAACCTCATCACCTGCGCGACTTTTTACACAATTTTGCCGGCATATTACATTGCATAATTCTTGTGCTGTACGTATTGATGTACACATCTACATTGCTTGGCCCCTAAGAGTTTTAATGTGGAACAAAATGATGTTAGTGGGGTAGTTGGTTAGGCCTCGGAACCAAGGCCTTCTCCGTTCAACTCTGTGTATAGTAGTACGTGTGAGTATGCACGGAATAGTTGTGCGTGGGGATTGTGCCTATACACTGCGTTGGACGGGGAACACCTGGGTTCCGAGGCTAGCTATTGGTCACTAAAGCCATTTCGGATTACTACCAGAAGTCTAAAATGTTGAAAATGAATAACACAACAATGATAGTGAAAGAAACACTGTGTGGGGTAGCTTCTACAGTAACAACATAGAGAAAGTTGTGAAATAGTTGCAGTGTTTATACACCCATGTTAACAGTTCACATACTGCCAAAGGTTTTTGCTAAGCTTTAGGGAGCGCCAGATATGGTCTTTATGCACACTGCAAGGTTGCTGCTGCCATTCAGTTGGTTCTATAGGGGGAGTGGCCGGTAGCCCCTCCCCTCCTGCTTTCACTCCAATAGTGAAATGAAGGTACTACATAATAATAGTAGAGTAAGGCTTACGTCACACACTCCTGGCACATATCAAGTGGTATAATCAAGTAGGTTGTAAATGGGACAGTCACTATGCTTATGCCTGATGGTACAGAGTACTATTAAGAGGTTACATAAAGACTGACCATGTACAACTGAGGCTAGTGCTAGGCCTGATGGGACACAGTGTAGGTTACATAAGGACTGACCATGTACAACTGAGGCTAGGCCTATATAGGCCTGATGGGACACAGTAGGTTACATAAGGACTGACCATGTACAACTGAGGCTAGGCCTATATAGGCCTGATGGGACACAGTAGGTTACATAAGGACTGACCATGTAGAACTGAGGCTACTGCAAGGCCTGATGGGACACAGTGGGTTACATAAGGACTGACCATGTAGACTGAGGCTAGTGCAAGGCCTGATGGGACACAGTGGGTTACATAAGGACTGACCATGTAGACTGAGGCTAGTGCAAGGCCTGATGGGACACAGTAGGTTACATAAGGACTGACCATGTAGAACTGAGGCTAGTGCAAGGCCTGATGGGACACAGTACAGGACTGACCATGTACAATTGAGGCTTCAGGAACCACTGGAACCAGGCAACCCTCTTTCCGTCCTGTTTCTCCTCTCTCTGCTGTGCTCGGGAGCACGGCTCCACTGTCCCCAGGTGGAATATGGCAGAGAATATGAGTCCAAAGAATATTATCCCTAACACTGCACCCTTGACATGCGAGGTGGCATGGTGAGGGAGGGAGAGGGGAGGGGGAGAGGGAGAAAGTGTAAATGAGACAGAGCTGACACACACTATAATAATTTAGGGTAGAGACACTATACAAAGGAAGCTTCTACAACAATGTTCTTCAATGGGATAGACAAACAGTGCAAAGTGCCAACAAGTCAAAGTCATTGTTGAGCACTTGCTCCACACGCGCACACACACACAGAAGAGAGTGACCTCCTTTGTCTATTTCTAGGACAACCACGTCACACAACAGAACAGAAGTGATACAGTTCCCTAAGATGGTTAGGTTCCCCAGAAGTACCAAACAAGAAGGGCACAAAAAATCGTTTTGTCAATCAGTGGAAAAATTCTGTCAAACAGAACCTTCACATGCACTTAGAACGTGTACTATATAGGACTGACAATATTATAAACAATACACAATTTTTCACTTGGTCACACTAATGGGTCAACTCCAAATACAGCACAAAACAGTGAACTCAACTGTTTATTGGCAAAGTCTAAGAATGACTCTGTGGTGTGTTTGCAGACTTACAGAGAAGCTCCATTCAGCAGCAGGGCCTATGTACTCTTTCTTGTCTGCCACATTCAGGAGGACCCACATGGTCACAAACACTGCCAGGTTGGAGAGTAGCGTGAAACTAGTTCTATGGAAAAACCCAGCATGTGTATACATACATCCATATTGGGGGTTAAGAAAGAGGTAGTAAACACTCTTTGCTATGTAAACTCACCTGATAGCATTGAGCCCTACCCTCTCCTCCTCATCGTCTGTCAGCTCAGGGATGAGGGAGAGATGCGATATTTGCACGGAGGCCCACCCAAACTGGAAGATGGCAATGAACACTGCGTACCACACTATCTCCCAGCCAAGCGGGGTGCTGTGGGACTTGCACGGGAGACACTTGTGCCAGAAGAAGAACAGAGACACGGCAACAAGAACTGTCCCCATTATATGCCACAGTTTCCTCCTCCCGAACCCAAAGAACCAGAATGGTGTTATGTCACACAGGTACCCTATGACTGGCGTGGAGAGTCCGTCCACTACCTGTCCTATGAGGAGAAGAGTACCGGCCAGGGCGTTGTCCAGCTCGATGACCTTGTGGTAGAACAAGATGAGATAGGTAAACCACATGCTGGCTGCCAGGTCGTTGAAGACGTGGCCCACGCCGTACGCCAGCTTCCGTAGCCAGTGGAGCCGCCGCCGAGGAGGACACTGGGCGATCCTCGTCTCCGGCACCGCCTCTTCCTCCAGCGGAGGGGTCCCCGCTCCCTTGCTGTCTACTGACAGCAGAGTCTTTTCGTCCACGTCCTCGTCGTCCATACCCATTACAAACTGTACGGAGTCAGCTGCTGTGGAGTGCTTTTGACCGGTGCTGCGCGTTTATGCACGAGCTAAACCCTTGAGTGGAGCAGCGAGGTATTATAGACGAAAGCTGAGCGAATGCAGCAGCCCCAGGCGCGGTGCTCGCTGGAGAGGAGAAAAAACTGTCTTCTGTCATGTGACCAGACATTGAAGCTCCTCGAGCTCCTCGAACCATCACCGCGAGTTTCGATGTTATTTGACCTTTTAAACTTTACAGCAGGCGCGCGGCGCAGCTGCTGGTTGTTGTGCTCATTCTTTCACACATGCCACTCCATGTCCCTTGGAAGTGCTGCAGCGTTTGCTCCGTCTCTGCCGAAAAGTGTTCGTATCTGCACATCACCAAACCCTGTGCTCACTTTGTCTGCAGCTCGTGTAAGGAGCCCGACAGTTGCCCTACTTGTAGGACCAGACCCGTCCGCTACGAGGACCTGGACTCACACTCTCTCAGACCGTTTCTAGACGACGTCTTGGACTCGGCTGTACTTCTGCAGAAGGGGATGGGGCTTCAACACAAGCATTATATCCAAAGTTGTGCGCGGGAGACAGAAATTTTGTCTCCAAGAGGAGGCCAGAATATCCCCATATCCAAACTTGAGAGAGAAACGGTTGAGTTTGAACGAAAAATCAAGCAGATGCGAAAGTGGAGGAGTGCTAACATTGCTCTGTTGGCAGATATGGACGCTGTTTTGAATCACCTAATAAAGACGTATAATCTTCGGTGATGTTTGCTTGCTTCCCTTGTCGGCGGACCTTGTATATTAGTTTGATACTAGTGGAAATGTTCAACATTGTTGGCGAGCGGGAGCGACCCAACTTGGGATTTGTCTGCGATGTACGGGCTGCATAACGTGCCACCGTCAGCGCACAGCTTTCCTTTCGTGAAGCAAGACAGAGTCATGCACCTGTCGGCGTTACATGCTTACTGTATATTGCCAGAACGGTGAGCAGGTGAGCAGAACGGTCCTTACCTCACGCTTTGAGCTTGTCTGTCGTGGTCCACCAGGCAGCTGGCATGGCAGTAGGCTAGGCAGCGATCGATCGGGCTTCCCGACAACGCGGCGTGGCCCACCAGCCAGCTGGCATGCAGCAGTATGTGCACGAGCAATGCTAGCGTATTTGCAGCTTGGAACCATGAAGACTGGGAAGAGGTACAGCCTCGGTCAGTCACCGAAGGTTGCAGAGCATGCCGTCGAATGGAGGAGAGTTCTCCGGCTGGCTAGATCGATCGGCGCATATCGCGCGAGGCATGTGTGTGAAAATGTGTAAAAAGTTGGAAATAATTTCGGATAAAAAGAAGCGCGTAAGTACAAACCGCGCATGCGCACTTACACGACGTACGACGAAAGCATAGAAAATTCCGCTCGAACGAACGACTAGGTTGGCTCGCTCCCGCTCGCCAATTATCATCAATCTCCTGCCACAATCTTTACTGTTTGTGCATTCGACCCAAAATTTCGGTCCTCTCTGAAAATGGTGACACACTTTCTTTGCACTACCTTTACACCGTTGAAAAGAAGTGAGCCGTAGCATAGCACATAATATGCAGGTATAATCTCCAACAGGGCACAACTTTATAGTTAGGAGACAATGTGTCCCAGACACTTGGTCTCTCGACATATTTTGGCCCCATAATACTTCATTCATCACCCCTCTATTTTCAGCAGGTGGTGGCAAAAGGCCACTACTGTTTCTTGTATGGTGTCCTGTTAAAACACACAAGCCACATTGGATTGATAGTAATAACCTTGGAGCTATTCGTTTTCACATCACTCAAACCTGAGGTCCTTATCCATGCCACACTATTATAGCTGAACATGACTTATGAGTTTAGGTTGTCAATGCAACAAAGTTTCAAGAACACATATTTGTTAATTGCAGTTCCTCCTCAGCACCACATGCTGGTAAGCACAGGCACTTGCTCGTAGGACACCGTTGCAGGCGTTGCCATATCTCAGAGCTAGCTGGGCATCTGGAAGAGTGGGAAAAGGACAAGGTCACTGTGGCCCTTAATGTTGTTATACTATGTTCATACCAGTAAGAGATCCATCTGGTAGATCTGAAAAGGGTATACAAAAATCATTGTAACACAAAGGTACATAAAACAGCTTTATGTAGCTATACCTGAATCTGGTGGACGAGTTCCTTGACGTTTTGTGACTGCACGTGGTCCACGCTGTCCCGGTGGTCCTGGTGGTCCTTGTGGTCCTGATGGTATTAGTGGTCTTGGTGGTCTTGTTCCCGGTAGACCTGTTAGTAGGTATCGGTGTGATTATGGATCTACATTTGCTCATCATCATAATTATTCAGGCAGGCGAAATACTCGCATGCATGCCGAGGGTTAACAGTATTTGGTCAGGCATGCAGACCTGGTGGTGCAGTTGGTCTGAGTGTTGCGGGTGGTCGCGTTCCTTTTGGTGCTAGCGTTGGTGGAGGTGGAGGTGTTGTTGGCCGAGTCCCAGGGAGACCGACAAAGCCTGGTCGCGATGTGGGTCTGGGACGGAGGATGTCTAACTCATCAACGACATCGTACTGCTCGGCATATCTCAGTGCTCGATTGAGGCCAGTCTCCAGTCGATGAATAATGACCTTCTCTTCACTACTTGGATCAAACTGATGGGGATTTAGAGTGTGGACTCGAGCATGTAGCTAGAGATTATTGTTATACTCACCACAGAATGTGCTCCGATTTGGTAAAAGTATGCACTCCTTCCTGATATCCATAGATAACCTTAAAAATTTGATGTTAAAATATTACCAGATGAGCATTCATATAATTACTCACCAAATCCCTTTATCTCTTCATTGATAGGACGCCAGAGTGGGTAAGTAGTTCTTGAGTAGCGGTTAACAACAGTTAGGTATATTGCACGGTGAGAGGTCACTCCATACACTCCACGGTGAACAATGATGGTCAGGTAGGTGAATGAAAGGTAATGAGACATTTCCAGAATCACAAAGGTATCACTGAGCTCTGTAGTGGGCTAGAATAAAGTATAGGGAATCAGGGTATGATACAGTACGTAAGTTGTTGTACGTACCGGTGGGTTATAGTAAGACTGTCGTTTTCTCCGATCACTATCAGGTGATGTACATTGCCCTGCAGCACGGCGCTGGGCTGGGGTGGCAGAAACCACCCCTTCTCTGACGGCATTGCTGTCAAACCCAGGAGCTATGCAGTACGCAAGGTATTCAAACCCTTTAAGTTGACTGTTACGGTTGGTGACAAACTCGACCAGCATACTGTTTGCACCATCAGAATGGAATTGGCCAACCTCACCACTTCCGCATAACTTATGACTCTGAGCAAAGCCACCAATGTGATGGTTGACCCAGTCTACACATACTGGCTGTAGGGCCCCTGAACAGTTCATCTTATCTTGTAGTTGAAAATCAGAAGCGGAATAGATCAAAATGTGTCCTTCATTGCATTTGATATTGAACCTGTGCCAAACGCAAAAATATAATTTTATTTTAACACATGTGAAGTTTCTTCACCTGCAGTTTGTAGCCGTTCTGTAGGAAATGGGAAAGCGAGGAGAGGCTATCCTTTGGAAGGTGTACTGGGTTGAATTATGTGACACTATTCCTATATCTCGCTCGTGTCTGAAGTGGGTTTTACAAACACCATTTTCGAAGCAGGTGCGATAACATGTCCGATTGCTGTATGGGCATAAAAGACGGTGACCAAAAGCAGCAATAGTAGCTATATTCTTACTTTTCAGGAGGCCAGCCAATTTGAGAAATGAGAGTACCGTCTCTCTCGTCATAGAGAAAGGAGCACTCTCCATTTGAAGTGGAGCAGTCTGTTCCACCAGAACGTCTGCACAGGGAGCTGGCGGTGCTCCACAGGGACAGGAGAACCACCAGCGATAGCTTCGCTGAGAGCATTATCTTCTTCATAGCTCTGTTTTGCAGGCTTGGAGTGGAGGTTATGTTTTCGTAAGCAAAGACTCCTTTTATAGGGCAGAGGCACCGAAACTTCTACCCACGTATTGGGTATTCAGGCTATACAAATGGCTGGGGAATTAACCTCAATCAACAGGAAGCTGTCTCACAAACGGAGTGGGTGCATAGGACCAACATTATAGAGTGGATAGCTGGGGGAAAACACAATAAGAAGTTCCCCCTCCCACCCCCACACACCCCTACCTCCCCCCCCAGAAGCCAACTGGAGTAGATGCAGCCTACAGTGGTATGCTTAGGATCATCCCTTTTGAGGGTCTTTGGTGAATGTACTAAGTGGCCAACCAGAATTCAGCTGAATTCAGCTCTCTAGAAAACTGCTCACTCAGAATAACCACACTACTACTCTTCTGCCCAATATCATTCCCTCAACGCAAGAAGTAGTTCACATTCATAAGCAAAATCGGCAACGCCTACAGCGTAATGCAATATTTGCCACTGACCCTCTCCGTGAGAATACGCGTTTACAGCAGCTACGAGAGAGAGATTTTTTTGAAGCGTACCCAAACTTAGAAGCTGTATTTCAAGACACCATTCATGGTCAAGGGCAACTTCTCAAATTGTCTATTCACCATTTTCTTTCCCTTACAACACGATTTTCATTGTTGTAGTCTGCAAGTCAACATCATCTTTCTTTCTAATGATGTCGGCATTATATTGGCGTACACTAAACACACGTAGGCATATATGTAGTCTTGTGCATGGCAGGTCTGTGTCAGCAAGGGTTGTCTTGACGTAGCTACAAACACTGCATTGTCAGACACTGATTTTCATTTCCCTCCTAATCACATTCATAGCTCTACATTGCTCTCGCTCTTCCAGGGCAACTCCCCCAAATCAGGCTTTTACAGGTATTGGGCAAGTGCAGGCCTAAAAGCCGAAATCCAGGTAAGGTTTTCAGCTGCCTCCTAATGTCTAATGTAAAGTACTTGCAAATATTTGTATTGGAGCATCTTTCAAAGTTGAAAGCCGAAAATTGATCAGGCTTTATGCTCTATAAGAAGCTGAGAGCTGAAAAGCAATGAGATTTCAGTTTTCTAGAGAGCTGAATTCTGGTTGGCCACTTAGTACACTCACCGTCTTCCCAGTATACTGCTACTCTGCCATCTCATTGCTTGATTGTTGAGAAATAACAAGCTCACTAACACGAAAGATGCTACTCGAAACAGTTAAGACCTTTTAAAAAGCTGTGTGTATACTTCCAAATTGCAAGTCTCTCACATAACAATCATAATTCGTTTAAAGAATGATTATTCTGCGTGTTAACACAAACACACAAGTGCAACTATGGGCCCAGCATTTTAGCCTCTTTACAAACAACTCAGCCACTGGTATTTTTCATAAATAATTATGGTAATTGATCATAGTAAGTTCAAGGTCATCAGTTGTTGTCTGGCTGAGGGTGTTTTGTTGAAATACGCCCACACATCACTACACTGTCATCTGTACTCAAGACTCTTCCTGTTTAAATACATGTGAGGAAGCTGTAGGAGGAACCTATAGCTGCTAAGTCTCTCTGTAAAAGTGACAATTTGCCATCCTATTCACCATCTTCCCTTCCTCGTGTATCTACACCCATCCTGTGTTAACCTTACAATACATTTATAGTATAATTATACCTGCATAAACTCACTGTCACTTAATCATAATAATCCAAGAACCATAATACTATGGAGAATTGAATATGGTGCACGTGCAGGAACGACTCTGCAAGGAAGGTTCGTTACATATGATAAGGAGAGAACACATGTAGCTACTAGTGGAGTGACAGTCTCTTCCATCCCGGAGACTCTGGCAACTCACCAAGCAATCTGTGGAGTAGATATTATGACCACTGGCATCACATGGACACAAACACAGAAATACA
>CASHTH010000633.1:0-69487 GCA_030341885.1 Geodia barretti
GGTGAGGGGCCTCCCTGTCGCCTCTTCTCACCATTGCAATGTCTGTTTCCCCCACCGCCGCCCTGCCCTCGCCTTCTCCACGTTTTCCTTTCGGGTGCCGCCGACTCCGCGCCCTCGGTCCCCTGCTCTAGTCCCCGAGACCTGGCGAGCTTCCGCCATGTTTTCGTGTTTTCGTGTCTTCCATCTACCGCTCAATGAGATAGGCCGTTTCCAGTTCAATCAGCCCTGGTCTATACTCGTTGTCCCCGCCACGCTCCTCTCCTTAGGCGCTCCTCGTCGCTGGATCGATGGGCTGAAACCAAGGACTCTCGCGTACCAAACGCAGCGCTGAGCCGGAGTGGGCCCACACACACACACCGCTAGCACAGAGTTGATCTTATGGCTTGCCTCTACGATTGTCGAGGGTGGGCGTCATCTGTACACAAGACTTTTGTGTATGACTTTGAGCCAGCTTCTCGTCTGGTTCCTTCCACAGACTCACCGGTGCGCATGCATTCCAACGACTTTTTCTTTTACACTACACGACACCACCATCTCTCCGCGCCTACAATACAACAATTATACGGCGGGCATTAATTTAATTGCGCATGCGCATTCCCTCGTGGCGAAGCCGAACTCAGAAGTGTTTGGCTGTTGTGTTGACGTGCCTATGGCATCGGCTCGCATATTGTCAGTCAGTGAAAAGTGGTGTCTCTGGAGGGTTCAACCAGTGCGATATGCCCACAACCCAGCAAGTAAGGAATAAAATTCAGGGTGGCCACGCCTTCTCGTGCGTTGCTATATAGTGTTGGTGGTTTGTTTTCAGATGTTCAGAGATTTGAACGTGTTCCACAGTCTCTAGTACCACGGCCACCAGTGGAGGTATGACTGCCAATACCGTGACTGCTAAATAAAGTTCTCTACTGTTCTCAACTGTCGAAATCGCACCAATGCCTGCAATATCACGGATGTTTCGTAGAATTTTCAGAAGGGGTTCGTGATCGCCTGGACTCAATCTTTGTTTTCATGTTTATACCCCAGATTTCCGCTCAATCATTACCTCTAGATTGTGAGGGGAGGGGTGTGTGCTGTTGCGGATGTTCTGACAATTTTGGCTACAGAGACGTGCTGTTACTCAGGCAGTTCCTCACTCCCATCCCTGTGTCTCATCATTGGCCGCAGGCAGACTGGTAATAATTCCATCCACCACATCACTGAGTACTGACCTTCTTAGGACGTAGCAATAGTACGTGTGTCTACCTCAATAAGTTGGACTGTCGCACGAGACCTTTAGTCTGTAAGCGACTATGTCCATGTTGTTCCTAGTTCTGCTCTTCCTATGTTAAAGATTTAGTAAAGTTTGAAGTCTCTCTATTCTCTGGGAGTGAGTGTAATATCTCAGTAGCTATGTCGGGTCCATATAATATCTAATCAGTCAGCGGTTCAACTTCTTCACCATCTGCATTGGTTTTTAGCCAAGCTCGGTTAATTTGTTGTCATTAATCCACTGCTGACATTCGCTCTGTTGGTGTGCACTCTCTACTATATATCAGGGATATGTCAGAAGATGCAGAACAGAATCACTAGTGCCATCAGAAGATCGAGACAAATGGGTATGTGTCACATTTCTGCTGATTATGTACCTCAGTTCTATCACTCTATATACTGCAGGATTACTTCCAAACTCCACTTCCAGCAAACCCCATACTGAGTCATAGTTTATGGATTGCATCATGTCACTAGAGTCTAGTATATATTTTATTGACATGCATGGTATATATATTTGACTGAGCTGCGTAGAAAAGCACTGAAGTCCAACCCCTTGGCACAACGGTTCTGGTAATTTATAGGCCGGGCTATGTGTTGTCATAGTCATCTTTTGACAGTAGTGGTAACAGACCTAGACAGACGGAAGGGCGGAGCGCATGCGCACCTATGGTTACATAATCCTCACCACTAAGTCACCATTATAATAATTATTCATAGTTTTTGTGGTGCTATTTTTTTAAAATCTGAACCGGTATCATACATACATGAGAGCCGACTATTTTATTATACTCTCCTTCATGTGCACTGGACACTAAAAAATGGTAATAACATAGGGCAATCCCATTAATAGTTATGTTAAAAGGTTCTGACCTATAAACATTACTGGGTGTGCATGGGGAAAAAAACATTTGAAAGTTGGGGGGAAAAGCCACCCTTACATCTCTCCAGACAGACGTCTATGGACGCAGTGCAATGCCAAACTGTGAGATGTATGTGGGTCAGTGGTAGATTCATGGGTAAGGGGAGGAACCAGAGCTGTTCCCAGCCAGTGCTCTGGACCATCTAACAGTTTCAGTGCGGGTCCGGGATTCGAACCAGGCACCTTATGTGTCAGTCCCCACGTCTCTAACCACTTAGCCACTCGGGCTGGCCACGAGAGGTTATGAAAAAACGTTCCTCTTATATCAACACTCTACATAATGGTATATAAAAAGAACCGTGAGTCGGGATCGAACCGCTGACCTCACGACTAGTCTGCGAGTCCTTATCCATCAGACCACACCCCAATACTTGAGAGGGGCGGTGAAATACTGGATAATCACCTCTTCTGACACTGTTTTATGGACATTTTGATTAGCTATATACTTCTAGTATAACCAGAGACTTTTTGTGTTAGTTCGTACTTGTGCGCATGCGTGTTACTCAAGGGGTCCGGTACAGGTAGGTAGGTGGGGCTGGTGCACGGGTCAAAGTTCTAACGACTTCTTCTTCTTCTTCTTTGTAACCTCCACTGAAGGAGAGTAGCGACGCGCGACAGAGGGATGTCTTTCAGGGACTGGTTTTTGGTGGCTGTTATGACGGCATGGACCTATAGCTGCGCTAGAGGATCCACTTGCTCTGTTAGCAGAAACCATCCCTGTGAGTGTAAAACCCAGCAACACGAAGTAGACCTTACCTACTTCGAGAACCAAAACAGGTATATAGGTTGTAGCTACCACAGATACTACGTACGTATGTTGTGTTGTATGTTAGTAGTGCAATCACGGGGTGTAAAGGCAAGTGCAATTCGACAAACACGTACGTGAGGCCTGTGGATGTATGTGGTCACATGCAGTGTGCAAGTGGAATGTTGGTATGGAGCTAATGTTGCAGTTCCTAGCATCTACGTTTGCTCGATATTATAAGTATGAAAATTCCCTAGGCTCTAAATATCCCCAGTGGCCTTGTTTTGTAGTGCATATTAGTGATGCATCGGTTCTCCTACAATTTTGGTTTATTTACAGGCTAAGCACCTCATCAGACGGAGTCTTCTTCCAATTCAGTCCTTGCTATACCTTCCAGTGCTCTGGAAATGACAAACAGTTCATGGTATGTTTTACCGTACTGTGGAACCTCCACAAACCGACCCTCGGAATTGTCATTGATAATGTCCTACTGCATTGGCACAATATGAGAAATGTCTCAAAAGTCTCTGATTTCAGAGTTTCACTGTATAGCTACTACAATTGACGTTGTGTAGCAAGTGTCAACAAACGAAGTGAGGTAGCAAGGCAAACAATTCAACTACACCCAGGACTTCGACGAAGGAAAAAAGAAGAGCTGCCTTAGGTGGGATTCAAACCCACAACACTCTGCAGTTTAGGCGAGCGCTCTACCAACTGAGCTACCAGGGCAACTTTGGCTGGTAGTTCAACACAAAGGCAAACCTCAAGCCACTGTGCTATGGCATAGTATAGTCTAACTCAGCACGTAGTATTATCCCTCTGGTCTGTATAATGTGTTATAACACCATTCATCAACAGATATGTGCGTATGATAACAAAACCGGCGATTATTTTGGTCTCGGAAGAGTAGTGACTACTGACGACAAATGGAGTATCAATTCGGTCTCTCCACTCAACTTTACAATCCACTACTATGATGGAGATGAGATTAATTCTACCACATATCTGTATGTTTGAATTCTATCCCTTCTTAAAATCCCCCTTCTGCCATAGTATGCAGTCCTTCTCTTGCCCAGCCCACCCCTCCCCTCTGTCTGCTGTCCTTTGCCCTCTCCTGCCTTTATGTAGCAGTCGTACTGGCCTAATCATATAGAACGATCCTGATTTATCATACCTTACTTGCAGACAAACCCCCCTCCCCGTCTCTATGTGTGCCTTTTCTCGCCTCTTTTTCTGTGCTTTCATCCCCCTACCTCTGTCTCACTCTGTGCATTTACTGCTCCTCATTCCACATCTCTCTCTCTCTCTCCCATCACTACAGAATTTCGACTGTTAACGTTGCCTACAGGGAGAATGTATTTGGGTATGAATTTACCTTCGTCAAGTTAGTTCACAGCGGAAGTGCGACTGTAGAGTATGTAAGTTATTGATTGCCATAATTGATGTGTTCATATAATATTATAGTATTCCCAGGCCATACTCAAATAATTTATTTTCGATCTGATCATGCATGACTAATAAAAGAAAGGTGAAAGAAAGGTGTAAGACACACAAAAAACAAAAGAAAAGGCAGTAAGGTATAATTATACGCAAAGACATACACCAAAAAAACAACAAAAAAAACAACAAAAATATGAGAAAGTCAGACAGGTTTACAAGAATTTCACAATGACGTAATGGACAATCATACGTGTAACTCTCACTGATTTCAAACGGTCTTGATGAACATTGGGGCAAGACAGTGTCCATGTCCTGATCACATGATCCCCGCCGTAACAACATGCATTTGTGTTTCCTTGTCCAGGAATTTCAACTGCTCACGTCGCATGTGGCATGGAAGAAGGAACCCCCTGATCAGACCCCACTGATTGCAGTGGCTGTGGTCGGATCCTGGTCAGCATACTATGTAATACTAAAGCTTTGACTGTGTGTTAGTTATTGGTGCTAACAACTCCACCAACTAACACTAGTGTATGGGTGTTTCAGTATGGGTGGTGTCCCTCGTGTGTAGCTACACATGTAATAATATAGTCAAGAATTAATGCACTGTTGTGACTATAATAATCAAGAAGATGCTACGCCTCATGTACTATCCAATCAGACTTCAAGACCACATCTATACATAGTACAGTTCAACCTGCATGGACAGCAATACACAGAAAAACTCCTGGCGTACAATGTTTTGAGTAACTATCTGCCTGTAGTCTCATAATAGGATTAAGATTAAGTCTATATCAATCATGTTGATGTTGCATCATGTTCACTGTGACTGCTGCAGGGTGTTCCTGGTCCTGCTGCTATCAGTGGTGATCCTAGTAGTAGTCGTCGTGGCAGTCCGTCCATACAAACGGAGAATCAGAAATGAGCAGCAATACCAGCCTCTTCCTAATCCTCCAGCCTAATATCTCTCTTCTCCAACTCTCTCATTATTATTATTATGCCTGTCTGACTCCGTGCATGTTTGTTTTTAACTGCATACTTCCACCAAATGATTTTCAACTCAAAACTGGACAGAAGTGAAAACATCGCTAAGATGCAAAACTGACAGGATTTTACTTTGATATTTTTATGATTGAGATTTAATGGATACCGGTATCTTCTTAAAATTAATAAAGCAGAATTTTAAGTATAAGTGCCTAGTATTATAACCCCCATATAAATTCTTATGGAAGCTCTGGACACATGCGTCTACCGCTGGTTAAGGTCACTCACTAATAGATCCCTTACTCTCAACTCCTCCCTCGGATCTTCGCTCAGCAGCATCAGTGGTAGATTCCAAGACACAAGCATGCAGAAGTGCAAGTAGTTTCTCTGTCTCTATTTCTACTCATGTGCCTACAAATCTTTGACACACTAATGTAGGAGGGGACATGAAATTTGGGTGAGATAGGGAAAGGTGCAGCGAGATAGAAGATGGTATATCCATTCCATACTCCAACTGTAGCAAATGTATTAAGGATCGTTGGTTTGTCCCTTTTTCTACTCAGAATGCTAAATCGTTCACACAATTAATGTGGGTGAGATGTAGGGGAGGGTGCGAAATTTTGGTAAGATAGGGATAGCTCCACCGAGATAGAATATGGTACCATTCCATACTCAAACTGTAGCACAAGTGTTAAGGATAGTTGGTTTGTCTATTCTTCTTCTCATGTTCCTACAAAAAGTGCTAAACCGATGACCACATGTAGGGGAAGACGCGAAATTTGGGCGAAATAGGGATAGGTGCAGCGAGAGAGAAGATGGTACCATTCCATACTGCAACTGTAGCAAAAGTATTAAGGATATATAGTTGGCTTGTATCTTTTTCTACTCATGTTCCTACAAAAAAATGCATGTAGGAGAGGACACGCAGTTTGGGTGAGATAGGGATAGGTGTAGCGAGGGAAATGATGGTATCATTCCATACTTTAACTTTAGCAAAAGCATTAAGGATAGTATCTATGTCTCTATTTCTACTCATGTGCCTACAAAATTGTTAAATCTTTGACACACTTATATAGGAGGGGGCGCGAAATTTTGGCGAGATAGGGATAGGTTCAGCGAGGTAGAAGATGGTACCATTCCATACTGAAACTGTAGCAAAAGTGTTATGGATAGTTGGTTTGTCTCTATTTCAACTTATGTGCTGACAAAAAATGCTAAATCATTAGCATACTCATGTAGCAGAGGACTCGAAATTTGCTGGGTGAGATAGGGATGGGTGCAGCGAAAGAGAAGATGGCAATACTTTAACTTTAGCAAAAGTGTTAAGGATAGTTTGTTTCTCTCTATTTCTACTCATGTCCTTGTGCCTACAAAAATTGTTAAATATTTGGCACATTATGTAGGGGAGGATGTGAAATTTTGGTGACATAGGGATAGGTTCAGCGAGAGAGAAGATGGTACCACATTCCATACTCAAACTGTAGCAAAACTATTAAGGATGGTTGGTTTGTTTCATCTTATACTCATGTTCCTACAAAAAAATGCTAAACTGTTCACACACATGTAGGGGAGGACGCAAAATTTGGGCGAGATAGGGATAGGTGCAGCGAGGTATATAGAAGATGCAGTTTGAGTATGGAATGGTAACATCTTTATCTTGCTGGCTCTTATCCTTATCTCGCCAAAACTTCACTCTCCCTCATAAATGAGGGTGTCAAGGATTTTGCTTTTTTGTTAGCAAAGCATGTGCGGTAACCGCTACCAACTATCCCTAATACTGTAACTACAGTTGAGAGTTGGTTTATCTCTTTTTCCACTCTTGTGCTAACAAAAAAACATGTCAGGTGAATATTATTTTTTGATGTCTGAACAAAACTGTTGACATAAACGAGGAGAGTCTGGAGGCTATGACTTTCAACTCGTGTCTCCTCAGATGCTAGTTTCCTTATACTTCTTAGACGGCCAGCCTTTTACTTGCTGCTTCACCTCGGTTGTCAGAGCTGTTATGAGGGCACTCTTGTCTGTTTCCTCATCTCTCTGTGGTAAACCCAGGGACACTAGGCACCTTGCTGGCTGTATCTCTGGTGGTCAGTACGCGAGGGACAGTCTCTTGGGCCGCTAAAAACCGCTTGGTGGAATTGTTAGTCACTCCACCATGTTCCAGGAGAAGTTTGACGACTTCCGAGCTCTCTGCGAGGGACGTGGGTGTGGATCCGTTGTAGGCGGTACAGTTGGGGTCAGCGCTACACTCTGCTAGTAGATACGCAACCACAGCTCTGTCGTCCATACTGCGAAAATGAAGCTAAGATTATAACCCTTGTATCGTCCACTCATCACTGGTACAACAGGGTTAATAGAACCTTCTCTGTGTTTACATAACATTCGTTTGAAGTCTCCCCTGTGACTATATAGGAGAGTTTCAAGTGCTCAATATTGCCAGGAAAACAAAGGCCTTTTTCGTACATTACTATAGTAGGTTTACCAGTGTTTGATATAATTAGGTAATGGTGCATTATAGGGATATGATGTATTGGCCAGTAGTAGCACCCACTTAGCTGTAGCAGAGGGCTGAGTCACTCCCTAATCAACACCCACTTTGCTTTCCTTATATATAGGACTTATACCAAGTGATGGCAAGTATACTCTATTCGCAGGAGCATACTTGCCATCATCAAACCTATACCTAGTAAGGTCAGGTTGTTGTGATTGCTGTTTAGGGCACACGTATATGATTAGTGCACAGCATTGAAATGGGGAGTGACTTACTCCTGTGTTCACATGTATAACACCTTACATGTTGACCTCACCTGACGGCAATGTGTAGGAGACTCTCTCCTTCATTATCTCTGACGTGAGGATCACATTGAAACTCATTCACTAGACATTTCAACACATTCAGACGACCCATCCTGCACGAACAAAAATGGACACCTGAACACACCTATATACTACTAGCAAGAAAGTGACCTAGTGGGTCCGTGCAATGATTGATTGATTGATAACAACAGTTTGAGTATGGAATGGTAACATCTCCTATTTTGCTGCACTTATCCCTATCTCGCCCAAATTTCGCTCTCCCCCCGTAAATAAGGGTGTCAACGGTTTTGCTTTTTTTGTTAGCACAACAGTGGAAAAAAAGACAAACCAACCATCCCTAATACTTTAACTACAGTTTGAGTATGGAATGGCAACATCTTCTATCTTGCTGCACTTATCCCTATCTCGCCCAAATTTCGCTCTCCGCCGTAAAAAAGGGTGTCAACGATTTTGCTTTTTTTGTTAGCACAAGAGTGGAAAAAGAGACAAACCAACTATCCCTAATACTTTAACTACAGTTTGAGTATGGAATGGTAATATCTTCTATCTTGCTGCACTTATCCCTATCTCGCCCAAATTTCGCTCTCCCCCGTAAACAAGGGTGTCAACGATTTTGCTTTTTTTGTTAGCACAAGAGTGGAAAAATATATAAAGCAAACTTGAGTAATGAAAAGCACTGAAGTGCAAACCCTCAGCAAACTGCGCATGTGCTGTACCGCTAATTGATGGGCTGGGCTATGCAGTATTCGTGGTCTCCTGCTAGAATATTATAACTCATGGAGAGTCGACAAGGGCCAACTACAGTAGTAGATAGCATGCGTGAGTTGATACACGCCCTTCGTAGTGACTTCTTGTGCCTTCAAGATACACAGAGCGAGCGGACCTGGTCGAGGTAAGCCTGTGCTAGTTAGCATATTGGCTTATTGACTTGGTTTTCATGCTATATAAGGCCACTCCAAGTTGTATACCGGTTTCTGGTCCGCCGCCCGCACCCATTTCAAGAGAACACACTAACTGTGCATGCTGCACTGTATGTACTAATGGCTTTGCACTGTCTCGTTTTGACTGTCTTCCCACTATCAATTTTTGTGGTCATATTACTAGGTGGACTAATGACATAATGAGTAAATCCCGCCTGCCCACATCTTGACTTCAAAAGGCCCTGACCAGAAACCGGAATGCAACTTGGAGTGGCCTAGCTTTTGAATGTAGCACTTTTATGAAAAAATCGCCAGTTTTAAATGAAGCAAGTGTAGCACTGAAACCGATGGTGTCACTTTTTGGCAGGTTTGTTGCGCGTGGTGGAAGAAAACGTGGTAACAGACAGACAGGCAGAAAAGATTGGGGCCCCTGTAATTTAGGCAATTAACAAAATTGCTCCGCAACACAGACAGACCAAGTACTCTAACCCTGGCTGCGCATGCACGCGTCGACATAAGTGTCCAGTAATGCCACAATACAGGAAGACTAGCTTAAAGGGGGTGGGGCTATAGGGCTATATGGTAACAGAATACATTGTTATTGGGCATAGTATGGCTGTAGACTGTGATGCATCCACATAGAGTAGATTATACCTGCAGGCAGTGTGAAGAGGAGTGTATCCATTGGTGTCCCTGGCATTCAGGTCACAGCTAGCCTCACCCGCCAGATACCTCACTATATCCAGATGACCCTTCCTGGAACAAGTCAGTACATGTAAGAATTGCTACAGGAGCTACATATTCCCTACAACACACGGGTCCTTAAACAAGGGACACACGAACAATTATTATATCTCTAAAGAGCTGAGACTAAGCATCCAAAAAGACTCTGGGGGTTGCCTTTGCCTTGTGTTGTGTAATGCTTTGAGTCCAGCCTGCCCTGGTAGCTTAGTGGTAGAGCACTTGTCCTTAACAACGTGTTGTCCTGGGTGTTTTTGAATGATATGCACTTGCCTTGCGCTTTACACCCCGTGATCATGGTGGTCAAATACCAAGGTAAAGGCTGTGTATTGGGTCAACTACTGGCTGCAATCTGTCTGACCTGCAGACAGTATGTAGAGGACTCTCGCCGGCAGTGTTTCTTGAGTCCTGATCACAGTGAGCCTCACTCACCAGGTACCTCACCACTTCCAGATGAGCACCCCTGGAACATGATATGCAGCTACAATAGGTCACCACCACAAAGAATTAAAACAGGACAACTCACAGGCAGGCAGTGTGGATTGGAGTCTCTTCGTCTTTGTTTCTGATGTTTGGATCACACTGAGCTTCAGTCACCAGATACCTCACTACATCCAGTTGACCAAACCTAAAAAGAAATGCCCCTGCGTGATGAGCTGCTCTGGTATAACAGCTCGGTGGGTAACAGCTCTCTATAACTAGCTGTGGGCAGCTCTTTCCCCCTTGAGTTATATATACTCATGCATGAGTGGTGTTTTCTCTAGTAGCCTTGTTGATGTTTACGTGCGGACGCAGGGAAGTATAATTATACATTCAATGATCAGTATTTCTCGTATTTGGATTACACTTGGCTGTTAGGGACAAGACACGCAGTGACACAGTTCCAGGTAAGGTAATAGATTCCATTACGTAATCAAAATCACATCAGGATGCTTGATGGTATTATACACATTTTCCAGTGTTTCTGTAAACACAACTCCTCTATAGCAGCAGTTACTTCTTTGCTGGCTGAATGAGAATCCGTACGACCTTCTTTCAAAGATCCCCTCTAGTTACAGTTATGGAAACGGGCATCCCCACTCAACACTCTACTTTGCTCAGAGTGGCACGAGAGCCTAAGAACGGTTTCATATTACACGGAAGTGGGGTATCCCCTTGAACCCTAATCTCCCACCGTCCAAATCAGCTACTTCACAGATCAGGAACTGCAGGAGTTGTAAATACAGGTTTGGGCCCTACCCAGAACTGTTTCCCCCGCTTGAAATTTCGAAACCCTGAAGAGTGTGTCTCCATATCTGCCAAACTAAAACAGGGGCTTGCATCTTTTCTTTTTAGCAGACAGAGGACACGAAAATATACTATAGCTACACACCATGGACATAAAGTCCATTTCAATCTACTTTGTGGAAGTGCACTGTAAGTAGATATGACTGGTACTCACGTGCTTATTGGGACTAGAGAGCAACTAACCAAAACTTGAATAATTAAAATACAGGTATTGCGTGGCCGTCGTTAGAGCAGCTCACCTGCTAGCAGTGTGGAGGGGAAACGACTCGTCGCCATCCATGGAGTTTGGATCACACTGACCTTTGTCCACCAGACACCTCACTATGTCCAGATGACCCGTCCTGGAACAAGAAAACAGAGCCACTAGTTGGTTCACTGAGTCAGCTACAAATGGTGTGATGATGGTTAAAGGTTAAAAAACGGAAACATGTTAAAGGGTGGATAGCAGCAGTATTTCACACACACACAAATAATAGAAGAACATTATTTTGCGAGAGAAGACGAGTGTGAACTTCCAGCGGTTTCTGACACGTATTTCTTACGGAATGAACAGCACACATCTATGAACGATCGACTGCAGATTGAGCTCACCTGCAGGCCCAGTGGAGAGGGGTCTGTTCACTACCGTCCCTTGCATTGGATCACAACCAGCTTCTGTCACCAAATACCTCACTATATCCGGACGACCTTCCCTGCACACGTAAAACCAGAAAGAGGGCAGACAGATTCGCACAGTGATCGTGTGAAAATCTTGTGTTTTCCCCTCTATTGCTATTCTGGGCTCAAATTAGTACTATTGTACCTGTGCATGTACAATAGGTCATACATCAGCCTATTAACCTGCAAGCTCTGTGGAGAGGAGTTTCTCCTTTTTTACTCTTGACATTAGGATCACAGTGAGCTTCATTCACCAGGTATCCCACCACATCCAGATGATCACTCCTGACACAGCAATCCAGAGAACATACAGTATTGAACAAGCTGTAAAAAGAGTGGAAAAGGGCAATTCACCAGCAGGCAGTGTGAACAGGAGTTTCACCATCTTTATCTCTGACATCGGTATCGCAGTGGGCTTCTGCCACCAGATATCTCACTACATCCAGACGACCAAACCTAGCAAAAAGATAGGACTAAGATATTACGTGTATCACTATGTGGTAATGTTGGCACGATCACCGCATAGTGATACACCAAATATCCAAAATTTAGGGGAACGAAAAGGTTCATTTAACACTTTGGATGCGACAGGAACACATTACTGAATTGAAAGATAAAAGTGGTATTGGTGGGATAATCTCTGCAATCATATTGCAATTTTGCTACTCATTATTGATTGTATTATGATGTGTGGAATGGCATATTGAAAGCTCCTCAGCTAAGACTGTTTTTGTTTTCAAAAACCAATCAAAGACATATCATGGAATTTTGTAGCGTGAGAGTCGATAATTCCTTAAACTTGTACAAACTTGTACAGGTGTCCTTTTGGGGGTTACTGACTACATTACAACATGGGTATGTATACCTGCAGGCAGTGTGAAGGGGAGTGTCCTGATCATCATCTCTGACATCAGGATCACAGTCAGCTTCAGTCACCAGATATCGCACCACGTCCAGATGACCCTCTCTGCAGCAAAGTATATACACCTCTCCTACCCCAACTTGACTTACGCAAACACTGAATGCAAAATACAACCAGGATACACTATATACATACACAGTGAAAGACACGCTCACAACTGGACACAACCTAGAAAGGCAGGAGCTACATAGCTATACCCTGACATAATGTCAGATTTGAGACCTGCACTTTCCACTCTCTGGGAAGAAAATGAGTTTCTATAACAAGCATGGACAACTACGTGTATATCGTGACAACAATTAGTGGAACAGTACGAGTATGGGGGTATTGTCGTTCATGGGTCCATAACTATGCAGTGGAGCATGAACTAGACTAACACTATCATTTCACTTCACTAATCACAATGTGATTCCTCCTCCACCATGAATGAATTACTATAGCGTGTAGCTAAGGATCCTAGAATTCACAGCTCCTTCCTGGCTGCTATTTTGACTTACACAGATTATCAAACATTGAGTCTGTTTGGTGAGTGGAATGGGATCTGTGGTGTGTGGAAAATTACCCAGGGTATAAAGCCATCCATATGCTATAGTCAGATTGATTACTGAACCCTATATAGTACTAGCTCTCCCATAGATCAGTGGCAGTGCTATTAGCTAGATCAGAGGCAGGGCTATTAGCTAGCTATATCTGGACCGAACAGGTGATGCTGGACTAACCACTCCATCAAGTACACGTCACTGACATCAGTAGGAAAATTTGTTCAAGAAAGTCGGTGCTAATGTTCTCTCAATAGAAGCTATAAACAAACACAGGTTTTCTTCTTACAATAAGATAACCTAATGCCGTATGAATTCAGAGTACCACTGCTAATTGGTATCAAAAACATTAGCTATAGACCAGTGTACTCATCTTTATATACAACGGCCAAGCGGCCACCAACCTCGCGGCGATGTGCAGTGGACTCTGGCCATATCCATATCGAATGTCCCTTATAGTCACTTGGTCTGACAGCCTCCTGATAGTCTCCAACTCTCCTCGTTGACAGGCTGAAAACAGTTCCACCTAGTAGCGAACGCTCAATGCTCATACAAGACAGTGAATAGCACGTACTTTTCCCGCGCCGTTCATTTCTCCGGAACTAGCTAGTACCAAAATTCGTCTTCCTATAGCTAGACAGAGACTAGCTATAGTAATCGATAGACGACAGAACAGCTCCCCCTCTGCAAATAATGAGGAGGCGGGGTCGGAGTTGCAACCAATGCGCATGCGTCTTGCCTTCTTTTGTCGACATTGTACTTGTAGTCATAAAGCATTGCTGTATATATAATACAGCCAATAGCTTGAACATAAGATAATAACGTGTAATTTATTAACAGTCACAATGTCTATATAAACCAATCTTGATATGAACAGAGTGCAGAGATGCAATGGAACAGTTGTGAAGGTGATATCCTTCAAAATCATCGTATGCTGCCATTCTAGAGAGAAAGAAAGAGAAAAACACCTAGCTACTAAAACGATGGTCGATGAGAGAAAAAATACCAGTGCTGCAGATGAGACAGCTCTCGACGGTGGAGGCAGAGAACGTTTCTGAACTACGGCAATCTCCTGCGATATATAGAAGAAGAGAAAATTGACATAGACTGAGGGAGCAGTACATTGTAAACCTACCAGTATGTTTCTTCCTGAGAAGATACTGTATTTGTCCATCTGTCCTCTGAGACACTGGTAGGTTCCGTCACTCTGTGTCTGCCACTCTTGGAACATCCTCACTGCCTTGGCACGGTCACTGCTGCCACCCTCTACCTCTATCTTATGGAGAGGAACATTCAGAACGGTACAGAAATCATCCATGGAGGTAATGTTGGACGATACACTTTCGATAAAGGATGAGGTGACCTTACAAGACCCTAGTTCGTCACAGTACAAATCGACCAAACATTGGAGATTACAAAACTGGAACGATTCAAAATGAAGTAATTTTACAACTGGTACAAGATCTCGAGAAGACGTTTGCACGTCCTTGCCATTGCAGATGGCTTGAGCAATGCTCTCAACTGAAACTGAGGTGCAGGGGATGTTCACTGGGTACTGAGGGTGGGGGATAAACTCCTCTACTGTCTCGATGCACCACAAAACTCCGCCTTTGCTTTCAATACTTGCTTCATAAGTTGCGCTCGTGTGTTGACAAGTTCAAGTTCTTTGCCGACGTCGCTCCGGCAGGAGAGGAAGAGGACTACGCTGTGGTCAGTGACCTCTACCAGGACATCAGAGGTGTCAGTGGTCCATTTGATGCCGTTCCTCCAGACGGAGCACTGCTGGTGGAGGACAGGACTCCTGGCTGCTACCTTGTGAGGTTCCACGGCCTCGCTGTGCTCAAAGGCCAGTCGGAGCAAGAGGACCTGGTGGAACCGAGGGCTGAGGTAATGGTGGTCCAGACATCGCAGGACCCAGCAGCAGCTGTACTGGTCAGGCTGGGGCTGCCAGAGGTCGTGCGGAGGACTCTGCTGTGTCAGTGCTGGGAAGAGAAAGTGGCGCTCTTTACCGTACTCTGTGGGAGCCTGTGTCACCAGTTTGAGAAGATCGTCCTCCCTGATCTCCCGACAAAACTCCATGTGGACTAAAAAATCTACGATAAGCTGCGGATCAATTTTCTTTGCCTCGATGAGTTCTGCAAACGTGCTGCAGAGTTTCGAGAAGGGAACAACGCCAGTCACTGTGAGTGACTTGTGCTCAGCAAAGTCACGAGGTGACAAGACTGCCCCATATACTTGCCGAAGGAGCATATCTTTATCAATGACGATCCAACTGTTCTCTAAGGGCTGTGTCCTGATGAAGAGTATGAGACCTCTGTCGTTGATGATACTGCAAGCTTCGTGGACTTCTTCCAACGTTTGAGGAAGAAACCGTTCTTTCCACGAGAGCGGATCGGACTCTATGGTCTTCACGAGGCTGCCTAACCGTAGTCCCCAGGTTTTTTTGCGCAATCCGAGACCAGGTAGATGTAGAGTGTGTGAGAGCAAAGGTGACTTCCGGGGCTTTTTGTTTCAGCCAATAATGTTTGCGTTGATTTGCTGCGATAGTTGGGTGAGTGGCGGAGTGTCGTGGTAGCGGCAGTCAACTCTGAAATATTCGACAAAGATGAGATTTTGGGCATCTCGACAGAGGCTTCGTACAACCCCCTCTTTCTCTTCCAGGGCTGGTTTGGACCTGACCGAGTCTGAGTGGCTCCCTACTGCTAGAAGGTAAGGCAAGGCGACTGGTGATGTCGAAGACGATTGTGCACAGACTTGACCCTGAACGAAGGAGATCCAGTAAGAGACCGTTTGCTTTCAAATCGACAAGTGCGGCACAGAGATTTACTACGAGAACAAACATTGCCGATTTAATGCTGCTTCTAGCGACCGTGTCGTGGGCACTGCGAAACGCGCGGTTCCCGGCCAGGTCGTAAATCCAGAGACTTCGCATTTCAAAGTTTCGGACTTCGTGATTCACTACGCCAGCAGTTTTTCCCCTCACGCCAGTCACTTTCACGTTTCTGGAACGCCAACCTCTCCGCCCCCCTTCCTTTTTCTCAGTTGTCAGTGCCTTGATCAGTGTGCTCTTGCCGGCTCCCTCGTCTCCCAACCACAAACACCGATGAAATGGGCTCTGGCACTAGAGTTGAACATTGGGCTGCCAGGAGGCATTTCGTGAGATTTTTGCTGACTCCGCCGTACTGCAGAAGGAGTTTGACAACTTCCGTGTTTTCTGCGAGGGACGTGGGTGTGAATCCATTGTTTGCGGTGCAGTTGGGGTCAGCGTTACACTCTGCTAGTAGATACGCAACCAGTCCTTTATGGTCCATACTGCAAAAGCAAAATGGCTTAATGCACATCTCACGGCTGCTTGCTAACATTAGGTACAAGAAGTGCTTCAATGTAAACAGGATGCAAAGTTTTTGTGGTAAACTATGGGCTACAGAACACACTTTGTATATACATCAATATGGATTGGAGTAGATTTGTCCCAATCATGGTTGCTGTAAATGTTCTCCAAAATATTGGTCGTGGGGTCTATTAAAACTGACTCACTTGCATACCTATCTGCTCTAGTGGTAGCTATATGAGCTAACTAGAAGGGATGTACAGTGATGTATGTATATAGTGGAAGATGTGGTGAAGGTAGTGATGGCGTACAGAAGAAGAGAATCTTGATGACGGGTGATATTGGGATGTGAGGTCCTTTGCGAGTGTATACTTATTGTGGTGGTGATTTAGGAAGTGTATAAGGAGTCCACACTAATTTTAGTCCCAGGATCAATAGGGTTTTGCGTCCTCCTTTACTGCACAATGTGTTGAGAGTTATATAAGTTTACCTGCAGGCTTTGTGGAGAAGAGTCTCTCCATCATCATCTCTGACATTGGGATCACAGCCAGCGTCAGTGACAAGATATCTCACAACATCAGAGAGCCAAACCTACAGGGACAATCAGAAACTTGTGACTAGAACAGGGCACAGTATCAACTCCTCAATGGAGCAAACAACTACGTATGTAACAGTACCTGCAGGCAGTGTGAAGAGGAGTGTATCCATTGGTGTCCCTGGCATTCAGGTCACAGCTAGCCTCACCCACCAGATACCTCACTATATCCAGATGACCCTTCCTGGAACAAGGCGGTCATATGTAAGAATTGCTACAGTATTCTGTTCAGGGCCTGTATGTTAACCCCACAGCAATCAAGGGGGGAAGGTTAGACCATACCCTTCCCTCCTTGATTGCCGTGCAGGTAGACTTTGCCGAAATTCGCCAATGATTATCACGGATGTTGGCAAAGTCTACCTGTGCTACTAAAGCCTAAACCATTAGGCGTAGAAACATGTTACTGCTAAAGTGGTAACAGAAAGCCAAGAAGTGCACACACACGCCAGTAACTCTCTCTAAGGAGGAAAAGAGAGTTTTCCTAGTGTCACAACTTGCCCCATCCCTCAGCTGACCTGCCGGCAGTGTGGAGCGGAGTCTCTCCGTTATTGGTCTGTGGATTTGGATCACAGTGAGCCTCGGTCACCAGGTACTTCACCACATCCAGGTGACCACTCCTGGAAAACAACACAGAAATTTGCAGCTAAATACCATTAAAAACGGGGATTTTACTCAAAGAGTGATTGAGGTTGATGCAAGGAAAGAAGGGAGAAGGCAATTTATCCTTTGCCCACTTGACCACAACAAAAGCACGACTCACAGGCAGGCAGTGTGGATTGGAGTCTCTTCGTCTTTGTTTCTGATGTTTGGATCACACTGAGCTTCAGTCACCAGATACCTCACTACATCCAGTTGACCATACCTAAAACAAACGCACAACAGCCAATAATGGGTATATACAAGAAAGAAAGCAAACAGTGTTTCCCCAAATTCAAACAGTCTCAGCAGTCACACGAAATGGCAAGTGACAAACTATGCCAATCACACTGGGGAACTGTATGGCTGTGACCACCAACCCTACCCACGTCATAGTCAGTACCCAGCTAGGGGTTTTGTACTGCTTCTGGTTGTCCTGGGGCTAACAACACAAAAATGCAAGGTAGTGTATCAGTGAGCAAATGGGAGTGTGAAATTTTTGTGGTTTTACGTGAACTACAGTGTAGACAACACTGCATGTCTACACACAAAAAATGAGGACTGGGTGGGCTAACATTGCTGACCAATTATTGGTCACTCAATTCGCAGCAAAATTTTGCCAGACGGAATCAGGCAAATGCTGACAATCATCGGCGTTCCAACACACTCTCATATAAAACAATAGTTAACCTGGAGGCCGTGTGGAGAGGAGATGCCCCTTCATTATCAGTGGCATTAGGATCACTGTGTCCTTCAGTCAACATATATTTCACTACATCCACATCACCTACCCTGCAGAGGGACAAGCAACATTGGGCAGAGAGAATTGGCTACGATAGTGTCTTGATTATAACACTGTGGGTCCACAGAGTGAGGTTAACTATAGTACGTCGGTAGCATTTGTGTATCTGTCATTTTGTATCTTTTTTAACTGCCACCGCAGCTGCAACTTCATTCATTTCTACACCTACTAATTGTAAAAAGGCTAAAAGCTCGAAAACTGGCCCACCCACCACACTCAAATCACCAGCACTGTATATATATACATATTGTTGAGCTCACCTGCAGGCCCAGTGGAGAGGGGTCTGTTCACTACCGTCCCTTGCATTAGGATCACAACCAGCTTCTGTCACCAAATACCTCACTGTATCCGGACGACCTTCCCTGCACACGTAAAACCAGAAAGAGGGCTGCACACAGCTAATGTATTTGTGTGTTTTCCACTTTTATTGGCTCAAATGTATATATACATACTAAGTATGTGCATGTACAAATAGAGACTGGTCCACTGAGTCATAATAAATACTGGTTGTATACATCAGTCTATTAACCTGCAGGCTCTGTGGAGAGGAGTTTCTCCTCTTTTACTCTTGACATTAGGATCACAGTGAGCTTCATTCACCAGGTATCCCACCACATCCAGATGATCACTCCTGCACAGCAATCCAGAGAACACGTGTGGACAACAAATATCTAGCGTGCAACGTACTGTACACGTCTTACCAGCAGGCAATCTGTACAGAGGTTTCTCCATTTTTATTTTTCACGTTTGGATCGCACTTGGCTTCAGCAACAAGGAATTTCGCCATATCCAGATGACCATACCTGGAGCAATATTGACACATGGACTAGACGTTCATTTGGTAATTGCATGATATACCTTCCCTTATGGCCTCGTGTTTACATGCTTATAAATACCACGCAGATTAGGCAATGACATGCTAAACACTGCTTTTAACCCTTTGGACGCCACGGGTATCTCAAAGTATTAGTGCCTAGTATTATGACCCCATATGGACTTATGGAGGCTCTGGACACATTTATGTGTCCGTGGCTGGTTAAGTGTTTAAAGAGGTTGCTGATTATGTTATTGATACTACCGTACGAAGGAACAATGCCCCATGCGTGTGCACAAAAAGGGCGAGTCAGGACATTGGCATACAATTAATCCAGGAAACAACATAATCTCAGGAACAAGTATACGCTGTAAGTCATGCAAATAAATGGAGGAGAATGGGACAGTAACTGAGACACAAAGTAGAGTGTACCTGCAGGCAGTGTGAAGGGGAGTGTCCTGATCATCATCTCTGACATCAGGATCACAGTCAGCTTCAGTCACCAGATATCTCACCACATCCAGATGACCCTCTCTGCAGCAAAGTATATACACCTCTCCTACCACAACTTGACTTACGCAAACACTGAACACCAAAACCATAAATAGTTGATACAGTTGGCCCCGAGTTGAGCAAGCACCTTGCATGGGAGCATAGCCACGTCTGCGAGCCTAGCTTAACATATGTGTCTGCAAGGTTTTAACTTGGCGACCATATGACTCCGCAAAAATGTAAGTACTGAGAGACCATTTGAGCTGCCTAGCTGGATAGCTTCAGCTAGCAATGAATAACTCGTGCACTTGGTACTCGGGGATGCAATCCACACAGTATTGCAAGTGTGTAATCTCAATGCTGGACGATGTACTGTAGGACAGGCTCGTGTATATATATATATACTGTGAACCAGTTAAATACTCTGTGGTTTATGTTTTATCCCCCTGCTGACAAAGGCTAACTGCAGGTGCATATGAGAGCAAAGCTGGACCGAGTGTCTTGGTTGGTCACTTACAAGTGCACATTCGTAATTTTTGTGGACTTCACGTGTACACACAAGCAATGCACTATGAGCATCAGCACCCAGTGTTTGGATAAATTAAGGCTCGAATGCCCTATTCAAAGGGGTCAGGGGGTTACCCTGGTGCCGCATAGAGAGACAATCAGAGGCACTCACAAAGAAACAGGAACACTAACCAGACACAATACTTGCAGACGTAACATGACGACAAATACGTCATGAATAATACGTGACGAAACAGTGACGTTGAGCACGTACACGCACACACTCATAGCTCTCCCATGAGAGGCACCAACCTCGCGGCGATGTGCAGTGGACTCTGGCTATATCCATATCGAATGTCCCTTATAGTCACTTGGTCTGATAGCCTCCTGACAGTCTCCAACTCTCCTCGTTGACAGGCTGAAAACAGCTCCACCTAGAACAGGCCTTGTAAGTAGTGCAGGTTCACGTAAATCTCATAGCGGTTACTTTTTCAGTGCCGCTCATTTTCCAGACTCGAGAGAAACAGCGCACGCAGGAAGCTAAGAAGGAGAGCAGAGTTATAGACACGCGCTGGACGTTACACGGAGAGGCACGCTGCGCCCCTCGGATCGCGGAACAGGCCCGTCCGTTTTATAATCTCGCGCGTATATACCGTGACGTCATTTATCCCCTCATCATCTTGCAACGAGGCCAGAACAATCTCACATGAGAGTGATAGTACTTATAAATGGTCAGAGTCACACAACTATTATTGCAAATTTGTAAAAAACAACTCGTTCTTCACTTGTGGGCCGAGGAAACATGCCTCCGAAACTTCTGAATCTCTCCCTCTCGAAATTTCATCCTGCACTTGGGGCAAACGAGGTTTGGATCATAGGGTATCCCCTCCCCACCATCTCCCTCCGCCACCTGCTCGTCCTCCCTGACTTTAGACACCGTCTCCTCTATAACATTGTCGATGCCTTTCGAGATGTCTCCAGCACTTGTTGACGGTCTGATGGTAGAGTTCCCCGAGGCTCCACCCACCATTGGTTGCACGGCTGGACGTTGCCCGGCAACCGGGTGTGAGGACGATGCTTGCTGAGGCTGCACATATCCTTCTAGTGGCGGTTTCGGGAAGCGTCGTCGGTACGTCTCCTCTGTGGGAGTTGAAAGCTGAGGACCCCTTCTGGCTATTGACGCAATATCTTGAGTGTGGGGTTGTCGCATTGCTGCATGTGCCTGTCTCTCTGGGTTCCCGTAATGTTTCCCCTGGACCGGGACCCCACCGCTGCCAGAGGCTCTAGTATTGTACATTGGAAGGTTGGAGTAGATGGGTGGAGGTTGCTGGTGCCCTTGTGGTTGATAGCCTTGAGCTGGAGGTCTGGAGAGGGCATTAGGTGGAGGAGGAGCAGGATATCTCCCTGCTGCGTTTCCAGAGGTGGCCATGCTCAACATATGATGACTGTGTGCCCGTCGCTGCTGGCCTGGAAGAAGTTGGACCCCCAGACCGACGCCTGAGTTTGGTGGAGAGTCTTTGTCCACCATTTCACCGGCTGGTGGGGGAGCGTAGCCAAGGCCAGAGCTGGGCAGTGAAGCGTAAGGGGAATCTTGTCTGCTGAATTGAGGAGCTGGGGTGTAGTTACTAGGCTGTCCACCCACCGTCCCCTGCCTGGGAATGGGCCCAGCATTAGAGTAGGGAGGAGTTGCCGTGTGGTGCTGGTGGTTTGGTGGGCTGTGATTGGAGTGATGGAGCTGATAGTTTGGTGGGTATCCTGCGTTGTGACTGCGGTCTGCATGGGTTGGTGAACTTGGCCCATGTTGTCCACCTACGTGATACTTGCTTGGAAGACCCTGGCAAAAGAGGTCAATGTCAGTTCCAATGTATTACACCGTCCAAAGCAACCATAGTGGTTAGACCTATAAAAACAGTAAAACTCACCCCATCCACAGGCCTCGCGGGACCACCACCCAGTGTGTGTGCCTTCATTAGTGGAGGAGTCCTCGACTGCAATGCCGCACTGGATGCTGGCAGCTTCAATGCATCCATCTTAGAGCGAAGTTCCTGTACAAACAGATATCATCTCTCTCTATGACAAGTACGAGAAAATGTGATAATGCACACGGATGATGGGACGTCTGGTACAGTACCAAGAGGAGTGTGTTAGACGTTCGCGTTAAGATAGCAGTAGTGTTTTAGAGAAAGAATAACTGCTGAAGTATAACAAACATTATTCTCGGCCCTGAGTCTGTCACACTGAGCCTCCAGTTGCACAATCTTTCTCTCGTGTATCTCTCTGAACGTTTTCTGTCTCCCGTATTCCTCCGTCTTCTTGGCATAGAACTCAATCTGCACACAGCACACCATTCCCTTGGTACATATGTGTATCACAGTACTTCGCTCACCTGTTCTATGTGACCCTGAGCCTGCTGTTTGGAGGTGGCTACCTCTGAGCTGAGTTGGTCAATCTGTTTCTTGTACTGCTTCACCTGCTGGGTCTTGGACATCACCTCCTCCTGAATGAGCCCACGAAAAGCAGATACTCACAAACAACTTTCACATTAGCCTTCTCTACTACTAGAACGAACGTAACGCGACAAAACATGAGTAGTCAACTTTACCATATTTAATGCCTAATTAGAAACACACAAAACATTATGGTACAATGTGCAGTGTCTGTCATGAAAAAAATCCCGCATTTAGACGACTAGGTAGGCTCGTGCTTGCCAATTACAAAGTATATACTTACCTCAAGTGTCTGGATCTGTTGACCTGCTGAAGCAAGCTCCGCCTCCTTCTGGTGTAACTGTGCAGTCATCAGCTGACTCTGTGTGTGCAGCTCGTCTTCTTTAGTTGCCACAGCCTCCCTGTGTCTCCTGGCCTCGTCTGTCACCCTCCGCAGCTCTTCCCCTATGGCCTCCAACTGGTGACGGTAGCGGGTCTCCATTTCGGCTATCTTGGTGTGGACTGCCTCCCTGTCTTTCCTCTCTGACTCAAAATCCTCCTTGTACGTCATGGCCTGTGAAATATTGTCACACCAGTACATTGAAAACATCACATAAGATCTGCATACATGTAAAAACGGGTTCATGGACAACTGGTCACTCAGGTTTCTCTGTTAAAAGTCTACATCATCGTGTTATGAAATCCACCCCCATTCTGCTCAGAAGAAATCAGAGCTGCAGGAAAGCTATTCAGGAGACATGTGTAATACCCAATTTACATAAACGGTAAAGATAGGATAGAAGGGGATGAAATCGTGTTTTGAATTTTCCCACCTACTCACTCTGAAACAGAGAAACGAGAGTGGATAGAAACTTACAGTTAGTTTGTGAGTCTCCATGTCTCCTCTGAGAGTGTCGTTTTCTCTCTGTAGTCTCTCCACCTCCTTCCCCTGGGCCGAGACCGTCGTCTTCAGTCCCTCCATCTCACGATGACTCTCTCCAGCTCCTAGTGGGACACAACAAACACAAGGACATACTGAAGGACACTTTTGGCGAGCAGAGTGAGCATTTCAATATTTCACTCTTTTTTAGCGCATATTATTTAGAATCACGTAAACATTATGGTTGATGCGTGGGTCCATTGGTCGTTACAGATATACGGGAAAATTCTGCATTCAGAAACTAGGTGGGCTTCCTTCGCTCACCAAAAACTGCACTGCATTTTAAATGAAAAGCACTAAATGCAAACCCTCGGCGAACTGCGCATGCGCGGTACCACTAATTGATGGGCTGGGCTTTTCTTTTCTTTACTCGTTGTATCGCGCTAGTAGCTCGTGGAGAGTCTGGCACGGGCTAGCTACAGTAGTAGATTGCAAGCGGGAGTCGATACATGCCCTTCGTTGTGACTTCTTGTGACTTCAAGATACACAGAGCGCGCGGACGCAGTCGAGGTAAGCCTGTGCTAATTACCATATTGGCTTGTTCACTTGGTTTTCACGCCATAACTTTAGAACGCAGTAGTTTTACGAAAATCGCCTTTTTTAAAATCAACCCAGTGTAGCACTGAACCCGATCATATCGCTATTTACCTGATTTCGTGCGCGCGGTGGCAGAAAACGTGGTAACAGACAGAATGACAGACGGACAGACTGACAGACACACTTACGGGACAACTACCGTAACCCTCGCATGCGCGCCGAGGGTTAACAACAAAGGAGAGGGCTTGGGTTGGAGGAAACTCTTTATTGCATGTGCGTATGGGAATGTATGATTGGGCCATCAAGTGACTCATGTATACATTGTATGTAACACCACATGCCACGCTCTCCGTGCCAGTGCTTACGTGTTTACATTACCACAGTATGGAGAGTAGTAGATTTTCATGCTCTTCCCAACTCTGTGCACACTACACGTGATCCTATCTCCCCACGCTTGTGTGCTCAAAGACAGCACAGCATTAGTATACGTATATACCTGATTGTTGGTCTGGAGGACCATGTCTTGCTGTACCGACTTCTGCTTCCAGTGGTTCAGCTGTGTCTGTGCCCTCTGGAGAGCTTGCTCGCCCTCAGACCTTTTGGCCTCCGCCTCTACTAGCTGGGCCACTTGGCCACTTAGATCCTCAGTCTCCTCTCTTAGTTTCTTCATCTTCTCCTCTTTCTCGGCCAGTTGAGCCTGTTTGTTACATCAAAAGTCAACACTGAGAGCTTTTCTAAGCCCAAAGCATGCGGCCATACATGTGTATGAATTGCGTGCACTAAATAAACCCACAGCTTAACATTACTTACTACACACACTATTAGTCTAATATGCATGTCATGTGGTATACACAATGTAGTAGCTATGAGCTCACAGTCTTTGTTCTAAAATGTTGTCATAGTGTGTCTTCATTCCAGTGAGTTCAGCTTGAACTGCTTTCAACTCTGCCTCCTTCTTTCCCAAGGCTTCCTGCAACATGAAGTACACACAGTACATAAAATGATTGTAAACACTAAGCGGAAGGAAACGAAGGAAACGAAACAAAACCAAATTTGAAGCGTTATTGTGATTACCTAATGCAGCTAAAAACTCTCGGAATTATACAGCTGCATGTACGTTGGCATACTAGCCTTTCCCCCAAGACTCAACTCTCTCTATGCAGGTTGGGGACAAGTCCACATTATACATGTATACATGTAATCATATAAAAGTTGCATGAGTATTACCTACAGTACCTGAGTATGATCAAGGTTCTCTTTGAGAGTGGCAACTTTCAGGCTCTGCTGCTTGGAGTGTTGGGTGATCTTTGTCACTTCTCTCGCAGTCTTCTCAAACTGTTGCAGCTGCTGGGAATACATCTGGATGGCTTCTTCCTTCTCCCTTAGTTGTTTTGCCATGGCTGCCACGTCGGGTGAGGTGACGGCAGTCCTAGACCCAGCGCCAGGAGATCTAGCTCCACTCCCCGATGATTGACGCAGCTCCTCTCGTTGCTGTCTCGCTTCACTCAGCTTGGACTGCAGGTCCGCAATGGTGCGTGCCTGGACCTGATTCTGTCTCTTTGTCTCTGTTTCTTTCTCGACAAGTGTGTGCTCCTTCCCAGCTAGCGCCTGCCGGAGTCCATCAACATTGCCTTCCAATTCGGTTACTCTCTCTCGTAGTTTGCTGACAATGTCCGTGCCTCCACGCCGACCACTCACCACTAGACTCTGTTTCAGACTGCTCATCTCTTGTTCCGCGGCTGCTCTGGCAGAAACTTCGTATTCTAGTTTAGCCCGCACAATGTCAAGCTCATGACTCAGTTTCAGGCTTAATGATCTTCCTTCTGCCTCGGGGCTTGTCTGTCTTGCTCGCAGCAGCTTCATCATGTCACCCCTTTCCTTTTTCAACTCTGCTTCAAGCCTGCTGACCTACAGATGAACATACACACAATGCAGTCATTGTAGTGCTTTCGTTAGCAGTAGTCAGGTCAGGAAGGAGAGGAAAATGAACTATTATTGTCAGTCAAACCCTTTCTTTAGGGATTTACAGCTCTTAAGGCATTTAATTTCCGGTCTCCAGACCCAAGTTCTTACAGTAAAATCTCTCCATTCTCCCTCTCTCGAGTCTACCCGTGAAAGTCTAAATGTGTGTATACAGTACCTCTGTTACTGCGACATCAGCTTGGGCGGCAACCTGCTCCGCTTCATTCAACTTCCTCTCCAGTTTTTCCTTCTCTTTCCTCAGTTGCTCTTTCTCCCCCTCCACAGAACTCAGTCTCTCTGTGAGCTGAGTCACCTCCTTGTCACGCTGCTCGCTCAGTTCAAAGAGGTCTTCGTCACGGCTGGTTGAGCGTTTGGTGCCCGGGAGTGCCTCGTAGCTCGATCCAGAGCTAGATGTCTTTGACAATGCTCGTTTGTACTGCGAGAAATCGATAGATCCTTCACCAGTAACAGCCTTGGCCTTGCTCTGGAGGAGATGGACAGAGAGAGAGAGGAAATAAAGGAGAAGGACAAACAAATAGAGGGAAGATGGAGGGATGAATTAGAAAATAAATGTTTGAGGATAAAAAAAACCTCCATGCCCCCTTCGTTCCTACGCCACTATGGGAAGCACAAAAACGAAGCATGGTTCCTATGCCACTGTGGAAGAGAGAAGGGGAAGGCAGAAGGACGGGCAGCTCATACAACATGTATTCTCTTGACAACATACACAATGGGACTAGTCTATCGACTCTCTCCCTGCATGTGTGCTTTCTGCGCATGCTAATTTTACAAGCACACGTGAAGCAGAAGGGAGGGAAGGGGAGAGAGGGTCAGCCCCCTATAGACTAACACTGGAAAACAATAACTTTCCTGTCTAACTTGTACATTACCTGGTCAGAGGTACCAGTAGGGAACTGGGAAGAGTGGGGCTGACCTATGACCCCTTCACCAGAACGAATATCACCACTATTGTAGGGAGATCCACTGCTGCCCCGACGCTGCAGTGAGGACCAACAATAAACTCCACCCAGTATAATCTCTCTTATTAAAACAACAAGTAAAAAGTGGCATTAAATGGAATAGCCCTCGTTCCCAAGATAGCCCGGAGCCATTGTATAATATACAAAGCAGCTTCACACATGCATGCATAGCAAGGTATATACATAGCCCTTTGTGTAGTTTTTAAAAAAAGAGTACTCCCTTATAGCCCTACTTTATCGTATTCTCTCTTTGCACATGCTGTTTAATTCTTATAGGATGTGTACGTGTACCATGAGTGGTTCTTGGCTGGCAGTGGGTCCAGTACTGATGGTAGAAGGTACACCACCTTCTCTTCTTGTGACAGAGCTCAGTGGAGGTCGGGCGAGGTTGGAACTGTCCCCAGCCTGAGAAGATTTGCAGCAAAAACATACAGTACTCAGTGTTTTCTCCCAACACGTGAGGACAATGCGAGACACACAATTCTACGTATGTACCTGACTGGTTGAAGTCACACTTATCAACACAGCACCACCTTCAACATCTCGCATTCTCCCCCTCATCCCTCCTCCCATCTCGATGGCCGACTCGCTCTCCTCGGTCGACTCCACACTCTGTGATCTTTCCCGCATCCCTTGCACTGTATGAGCAGCCCTCACTGGTCCAGTAGCCGGCCTGCCACTCCTTCCACTGGACGGTACATTCAGTGGTGCGACAGGTGGTTTCCCAGCAGGACTCAACTTAGCCATCGCGGCGCCCATATTGCTGCTGTTGGTACCAGATGAGCTATTAGGAGACTGACTTCGTGGGAAATCTCCACCTCTCTTTCCTCCTACCTCTCCCATTCCCCCCAGCTGTTCACTGTGACGTCTTTGAGAATTTGTGCCACCAGAGTTGAAATTGACTCCAGCGTTTGTTGTTGTGGGAACACCGTATGGATGAGTGAAGGAACCCCCATAATTTTGCCTTTGTTGACTACCACTGTTGTAAGGGGGTGGAGGCCGGGAGGAAGGGTATCGATTGTTGTCTGAATTATGTCTTGACATGACCTCCAGTATGCTCTGTATGAACATGCAAAACAGGAGTAAAAGTGTGGGAATTCAAACAGAGCTCAACACGGGAAAACACAAATTGATGCCCACCTTCATTAAGATGGCATACTTATCACTAATAGTCTACTATGCGTGTGTAGAACATGATAGAGAGTCACTACAATGGAAGGCAGTATATATACAACATACAGATTGGAGGACTCGTCTTTTTGAATTCAAGGCCGCTCGCACACTTGTGGGTGAAGATACTGGTTAACTATTTTATGGTACACTACAATGTTCTATTACGGCTCAATTACGGTAGGTCACGCCCCCTGACTGCTCAGTGAGTGGCTATAGGCATGCGCAAGAGAATCTGCCTACTATTGCTCCACGTACACAGGGATGGTTGGCATTATTTGGAGCTCTCTATAGAACAGGGATGGTTGGCATTATTTGGAGCACATGCCGGCATGGAACATGTGTTCTTTCGAAACTCTAGTTTTTAGCCAACCTCCTACCCCTTATCAAGTGTTAGTATTATACACATGTACATAGCTGTGTACGCGCACCTTAACCCCTTGATTAAAGGGAGTCATGAAGTTTAGTAAACTACCATATTATACTTCAGTTTCTGAAACTTAACACTTTCAGTAATGTGTACTGGATTACGGTTTCACTGTCGCAATGGTATAGTGGGAAATTTTCAAGGGATAAAACTCTCTCAAATTTCTAAGTAGACATAAACTTTGTTATATACAACAGAGAGGATAGACGATCTGAAAACAGTTTCTCTTGTATTTCAAAATAATGATCCCTTTATCATGAATAGCCATTTTGAAAAAGGGGTTATGATGGCCATCAACAGAGTATAAAAACATGACGTCTGCAAAATTCCTAGTGAAAACAAACGTTCCTTTCACAACACAGCTCAAGCACTCGACACACCTGTTCTAGTGTTCACATAAGAAAAAATTATTAAAGGAGGTTGCTGTATATAGTGCCCTGGCCAAGTCTCATACCCAACTGCTCCAGCCACAAGGGAAATTAATAAAGACGTCTTGTACATATGTACTAAACCACTCTTGGAGTGTATGTGATGCATACAAGGCTCGCCTACCAGAGGATGCACATTCCTTGATCAGAGATTGTGATATCGTGATCTGTAGGGCCACGGATTGTACATACGCTTATGAGCCACCTTTAGGCTCCTGTAAGACCCCCCTTTCACGTGGTGGTTTGGTGGGGTCTGGGCACAAGACTACAGCCATAGACCACACACCCAGATCAGTTGTTGTGACTAAAGAAGTATATACTTGAGGATAAGCCTGAGTGGACACAGTAAAAGTGCAAACTCTGCACTACTATCAGCACACCCCAAATATTGTTATATACTACTACAGTATCACAGACTTGAGTATAATATACACTCATCCACTTTCTGTCAATCACATGTTCAACACGCAGGCTGAGGATGTAAAGCGAAGTAAATAGTGGTTAGGGAGCACTATTTGGAATACCTCTTCCGAAAAAACACCCTGTAAACTCGCCCACTAAATGTACCGCGATCACTCAGCTGCCAAGCCCTCTCAACACTGTGTTTTCGCACATTCTCATTAGATAAGGTAGTATATATAGTACCTGTATCTATGTAGCACTGCTCTCAACAGTCACATAATATAGTAGCTGATCTGTCGGTTTAGTCACCAGAGAAAAAATTGGTGATCGTACTCTGAGTCTTCGTTTTAGCAGAGTATCCTCGGCCGGCCCCTCTGTTTTTGGATCGACGCGACGAAATGCTATGCAGACCTGGCGCAAGACTGTTTACGTGTCCACCGTAAACGAATGTGGACATCAGGGGGAAGTCCCGTGTATGTGGGAGCCGCTATAGTTAGTTGTGCTGACTCGACAAGATACGTGTGCACAACTGCACATGCGCACCATCAGCCGACGCAACAGAATTGCACGATTTCAGTCCTTGGAAATGTTGTCAGCGCTTACATGCACTCATGTGACCAATAGCTGATCACGAACTACAACATTCAATTCTACAATGTGTTGGAGTTGTTTTGGGTACACATTCAGCCAACTCTTGAGACAGACTGTGATGGCTCGTGGACTCATCCTTCTCTCCTTTTCATCCTGCAGACACTCTGTGATGAGTGACACGAGACAGTGGCCCTGGTGCTCCAGCATCGAGAAGACTTGTCCGTGTCTCTCCAGCTCCACCTCTCCTCTCTCCCTGGCCTCCTCACTCACCCCACTCCCCATGTACCGGACTGGGAACATCTGTGTAGCCACGTACAGAGCCAACACTCCATAAGTGAACACGTCCAACTTGTCAGTGTAGAGAAAGTTGGGTTCAAACACTTCTGGCGGCATGTAAGTACGAAAATGCGGTGCCATATCTGGTGGATATCCGGTGATATCTCTGCTACCGAGCGGCTTTGAGGATCCAAAGTCACCAATCTTTGCTTGGAGAGCAGATGATAGCAGGATATTATCGGGAGTTAGATCACAGTGAACGATGCCCCTGGTGTGGAGGTACTGCATTCCCAGGGAGACATCATGGAGAACTGATAATTGAAGGGGCAGGGGGAAATGTCCCCGGCATGTAGAGAGTAACACATCCAGGTCAAGTGGCAGGTACTCCATGACGAGTGCCAAGCCACCAGGTTCAAAGTGTACTCCCAGAAACTGGATGACGTGTGGATGATGTAATTGTGGTAGGACTTGTATCTCCCTGTGAAAGTTGGCGTGGACTTTAAGAGCTCGTCCTGTGCTGGCAGGGGTGGAAGATGAGGTGTCCCGTGGTCTCTTCGTAATGCAGCGAAGACCGTTCACCTCCACAAGACACACTTTTCCATTCAGTCCTCCACCTATCTCTCTGATCAACTTTGGTGTTTGTACCTGCTCCATCTGTTGGTGATACAACAAAACTACTATCATGATAATATATACAATCCAGACAAGTGTTTTAAGTGTATGTAGCAGTAACACGTGCAAAGACAAACCTGAGACATGGTTTGTAGTGTGAGACAACCCCCATCGTTTTCTACCAAATGTTGGTGCTTTTTCAAGTTAGTAATTTGTCCCTCAATATATTTATGACCACAGTGCAGGTCACAACAGTCCCTAATAATTGCTTCTCCGTTTATCTCATTACGTTCACCCTCCAACTGTTCTGAACTTAGTGAACATTCATGCCTCCTCAACCTGTGGTTCTCTTCTATTAGTCCGGAGATGATTAGGAGCTGGCGTATGCTCTCTTTTTCAAGTTGGAGAATCTGTATGAATAATGAATGAGCATACTTACCTACTACAAGCTGTGTAGGCCAGATCCATTCGAGCAAACAGTTACATGGCATGCGCGTAGTTTAACTACATGCGCATGAAAAAAGTGAACAATGAAGGGATCCTGCTTGGGCGATGCATGCCACTTTGTCATTATCATTCAGAGAAGAAAGAACACTACCTTTAGTTTCAGGCTTTCGATGGTGGTTCTCAGTTGATGGTTCAGTGTTTTCAGAGTATGGACCTCAAGTCTCACCACACATTCTGACCCATTCTCCACCTGCAATGTGAGATAGTAAAACACAATCATTGAATACTTAGAAGCTGGGTATACGAAACCCACAAGTTCGGTGCCCATCATCTGCGCTGCCGCAAACGCGGGGGCGTGGCGCTCGTTGCTGGTGAGCAATATTTAGAGAAAATAATTCGGTGTCTTGGTCGTCAAGTTCCTTCGCGAAAGTTCTGGCATGAGGAAACGACTACGGTAGAAAACGACGTCCGAAACTGACTTAGTGACTCTGTGCGTTCTAGCTGGACAAGGAACATTTGAGATTTGGTGAGTTGAACGTTGCTGTTGGCTAGCTAAACCCCAATCGTGTTTTGTTTTGTACAACATGGGCCCGAGCTATCGCTCTAGTTCGTGGTGTTTGCTCGCTACATGATTTTACACAGTACATTGTGTGTGCTGTAGTAGTCCTGTCGACATGTACAATTGTGCAGTGTGTTACAGTTGAAAGAGACACACATCGGTTTGTATATAAAGCACAATGGTTGCCAAGTAAAAAGTGCATCGAATGGCATTTCCTGATAGAATTCATTTGCTGCCTCGGCATGTTGAATTTGCATTACTCCAAATTCGAGGACACTCCCTGCAATTATGAATGACGTACTTTTCTTGGTGTTGATCATGTATATACTCTTTCCCCATGACTTCCTCTCTTTGTCCTTCCATTGGGGGTAAGTCTGAAGTTATGTGAACAATTTTCAGGTAATACACGTACACGTATATTGAGAAGTACACAGGTTAGGGTTTTTGGTATGTAGAGGGAGAGGTCAACTTTAAAATGTAGGGTACTGTGTGTGGGATAAGAAGCTTGCATGTGAGTAACGGTTGATGAGTTGATGCTTTTTGTATGTACATAATATGTATACAAAAAGCATCAACTATAATATTATTATACCGGTCTACTTTTCCATATCTCTCTTCCCCCTCCTTCCCCTCCCTCTCTCCCTCCTCTCTTCTTGCAAGAAGAAAGGGGCTCTGTGGTACAGAACTAACTGCAGTATACAACATACAACATGGAGGCGAGTGTTGTGGTGGTTGGCTGGGGACAGACCTCGGATGGTCAACTGGGACTCGGGGGAATAGAGGAGACCACCATCAATGAACCAAGGTCACACTGTTGTACTTAGGCACCATTCTTAGTACTATAGAGAACAACAACATTCTTGGTGTATAAGCAGGCAGGCTGCATGATCAGTTAAATTTTTCATGCTACATATTATGGAAGAATTACTATAGCGTGCTCGGCTCCTCACTCACGTATCAATATTCAGCAGAAAACCCTGCATTGAGACAGACCGGGGAGGCTTGATTCACTTGATGATGTGACTTGTACTATGCAAAGCTTTGTCCTACGTATATGTCTTGCCTGATTACTATATATAGTCAGGGAGGGGAGGAAACTAAAGCTGGGCTGTTGGTGTACTAAGATACTATCGCCATAGTGTATACTAGGGTGATACCAGTACATTGCACCATCTCAGATCTCTGAAGAGTCTCCAATCTGCTGGTGTGAGGGTGAGGCAGATAGCCTGTGGCCAAGCCCACACTCTCCTACTAACAGACTCGGGGGAGGTGTGGTCATGTGGGAGGAATGAGAAGGGACAGTGTGGACAGGATACCTCCTCCACCAGACCTGGTCAGTGTGTGACACTCTGGGTACTGTAGAGGTTAACATTTCGAGGTTCATGCTTTAATAAAGGTTTTCTTCATTAAACAAAGACATATTTTGGACTGCAGGATTTCCTCTGTAAACATTTTGGTACAGAATTGTGAGTTTCCTCCCAAGTTTCCTGCTGTACTCTTGCTTGGTGCGACATATATACTGTAATAAGTGGGATTTATTGGGGGGTGAGGGTGGCACTAGGGGTCAATAACCCCGTTGATTTTCTCTCCATTGTGAAACCTTATGTAATGGCCAACCGCATATCATACTGATTATGAAGTTGTTGATGCAACACATTCCTGGTCGACTTCCATACCTATAGAAGGTGCCATTGTTAAAACAAAGTTATGCGGCACGATTGTGCTCATGTATTTGTACATCAGTTCAAGCTCTCTCCTCTCTCTTCCTCCCTCCCTCCCTCCCTTCCTCCACAGCTCGTATTGACTCACTCAGTATACCTGGGGTGAGCGTGACCCATGTAGCTTGTGGCCACGCCCACTCGTTGGCTCTGACAGCCGGTGGACAGGTGTATTCCTGGGGGAGTAACGAGCACGGTCAACTAGGGGTTGCCTCCTCCATAGCTCATCTCGGACTCCCTCAGTTAGTTTTTTTATCATGTATATAATAGCCGTGATAGCTCTTGCCCCCCATGCCCTATCGACTAGTGAACCCTTGTCGATGGTGTTAGGCACTGAGAATTGTATTGTTGCTGTGTGTTGTATATATCTCTTGTATGCACATATGTATGTATGTATGTACATCTTCAGACTAGTGGAGAGTCTGACTAAGATGAGAGTGTTGCAAGTGGCATGTGGTGGACACCATACCCTGGCACTCACGAATGGTGAGTGTTAAGTATAGTACTTGCATAGTTCTAGGGATGACACAGGTTATCTTGCATTATGCCATACATTTGAGATTTGTACGCTTCATCTTCGTGTATGTATAGACTGCTCCTTAAACTACATGTGATTATGATAAACTCTGCACAGGTGGACGACTGTTCAGTTGGGGTAGTAATGCATATGGCCAGCTAGGTCTCAGAGCTTCTGTCCACACTCTCTCCTCACCTCAGGTACTTTATGGATGGTTGGTGTGTCATTTGTTTTTTTCTTGTTCCCTCAAAAAAGCAAAATTGTTTAAACTATTATGGGGGTGGGGGGTGGGTAAAGGGAGGCGAGATAGGGATAGGTGCAGCGAGATACATGTTGCTATTCCACCCTCTGATTATAGTCAAACATTTGTAGTTGGTTAGTGTGTCATTTGTTTTTCTCTTGTTCCCGCAAGAAAAGCAGTGAGATACAACAGTCTTCCCTCCCTCATCTATCTCTTGTTTTCACTACTTCCCTCCTGTTGTTTCTCTTGTCGTTGTCGTAGTTTTGTGTTTTTTCAGCTTGACTAAGAAATTCTGCGACATCTTATGCAGTCATTGATCCCTTCTAGGAAAATATCCACCACTGGGCATAAAAAACGGCAGAAAATATAAAAGACTTCATTCGCTGGTTTCGGGATAGATAGTGTTGCTATTCCACCCTCCAATTGTTGTCAGTCCTTTTCTCTCGTATACTTACATGTGTACACTACATTCTGTGTCCTCTCTGTACTATTTCTCTAGGAGGTGTTGGCATTGTTGGGTCTGCCCATCCTCCACGTAGCAGCAGGAGAGGCCCACAGTATGGTGGTCTCCATCTCTGGAACCGTCTTTGGCTGGGGCAGGAACACGTACGTACTGTACAGTCACTTGCAATGATATTCCCATAGTGTGTAGTGTAAGTGTGTAGTTCAGCAGTCACTCCAGCCCAGAATTAATATAAATTCCCAGTAGTTCTCAAAGGCCCCATTACCGTGTATTTCAGTGTATGTATAAACTTATACTGTTGTGCTGTTCCACTGATGTTGTGTTTTATGTTTTTCCAGATTTGGTCAGTTGGGAGTTGGACACGACAGAGGTATGTACACGTACCATACTTACAGTGTATGTACAATACTTATACTATATTGGCTAGTTGTCTGTTGTATCCACTCCTCTGGTTCATATTATTGTGTGGAACATGCGCACTGTATAATGTAGTTTAGCTTTCCCAAACAGACCCACTGTTCACTCCTCTGCTCCTCTCAATAGATAAGTTCATTCCCAAGTCCACATGCCCTTACGTACGATGTAATATGTAAACATTTGAATAGCAATAGAAAAAGAAAGGTGTTTTTTATAGACCATAGATTCATATGTACATATATCAGCCATGGCCGATCTATGGTACGTATACCCTGCTGCATTTCTCCGAAGCTGAGCGTCCCACTGGCTCAATTTGGATAACCAAGGATGCATAGTGTGTACATTAGTGAATTACTCTGGTATTTTGATTGTAGCATTTGAGATTAGTTATTTAGCAACATTCCCGTTTTTGATAGCCCTAAGTGTGAAGTCCACTCTTGTAATTACGTACAGTACAAGCATAATGGTAAAACAGCAAATCAAGCTACGACAGTTTTATTGGAGTCTCAAAATGTCTCCTCAGTCTTGACTGACGACCGCAGCCCTCACTCGTACAGAGTGAGATCAAACCTCCTTCTTTCCTCTCCTCCATTGCCGTCGATCCACCTGTCGGCCCCAATGTCGCTGGAGAGCACACGATACTCTCTGTCGTCTGTTAGGACCTGGGTCACGATGCTCTCTATCTTCCATCCGTCCGTCCCACCCGGCAGCAGGGCCATCCCGTCCACGTCGCATACCTCGATACACTCTTGAGTGAATCCAAACTCGGCAATGTCGAACCGCCACAGGTCTCCGCCGCCTCTCTGGAACTCGTCACCGGTAACGGGCGGGAGTTGGACCGACCCAACCTCGTCACCGACAGTCATCTCGAGGATGGGAGGGTGTGCGGTGAAGGAGTTTTTCGTGTCTCCAGTGACGGCTAGCACATCGAGCTCCAGAATACAGTCATCATCTAGAAAATCTAGTAAACAATTTTTTTTTACAACTGCCTTTTAGTTACAGCTCATACGAATGCAGCTACAGCTTTTGTTGTGGCAAAGACAGGAGACACTTTTTGCTTTTACTTTAGAGGGCCCGCTACATGACCGATTAATTGTCTATTGGGAATTGCAAGTGACAACTACGAGGTAGAAAGGCACACCAGGTAAATCAAACAAGTCAACTACACATGCATCATCAAGGCACTTAGGACATAAAATAGACGGAACGGGGGATAATTCGCAGATGCAAACACTTACGTACGTAGCAGGACCTATACTGGCTGGAGTTTCCAAGTGCTTGGCATATTCAACGTCTCTTTCCCCCTCTCCAAGATTCCACCCCTGTGTTTATGGTGTGGGCGTAACTCACCAAAAAAAGAGAACTGTGTGCGGGCACCTCCGCTGGGGTCGTTTCTGTTTGCAAACCGGTCCACACATCCTCTGATGACCGGCCAGTTGAGCCTCACTTGGGCACTGGCCTGAGACAGCCTCATCTTCCCCGACAGAACGCCCTTCACCTCTTCGATGGCCGTCTCCGAGGTTCGAGAGGGGGAGCCCCTGTCATCAGGACTGAGAATGTCGTTGAGGCACTCTCGGGCAACGTTCCACGTGTCCCTGGAGATGAACTGCGTTTTCGCGCTCTCCCGTCCCTGTCATTAACAGAGGATAATTGTTAATGGACTCATTCAGCCAGGTGATAAGCAAAATCCTACAACCTTGCTTTGGTTTCTCTTCAAGGTTCAGGGCTGAAATATTATTCTTAGTGCTTTGCTCCTTTGCTTCTAGTTTTGTCATGATACATTATAGTGGTGTTGGACCTAATCCTTTTGGTTGATGTACGTAGCACTGCTCTATATATACAGTGATTTTACTGCGCGTAAAGCTTTTGAACTTGCCTGATGTGTGTTGCCTGTCTGTGCCTGAGTCGGAGTGTCCGTCTGGCCATTAAGGAGCCCCTCTATCTCCTTCACCAGCTCGTCCTTCACCTCCACAAACTCCGGAGAGTCGGGGTTCTGCATGGCCCTGCCCAGCCCGCCGTCTCCCGGCGAGGAGCTGTCCTCTGTGAGCCGGTTCAGGACCAGGCTCAGAAACTGGTTCAAGACAAAGCCACCGATGGCCCCAAAGGCCTCCTCCGATGCAGTCGTGCCTTGAGAGCTCGTCTGGCTCGGGGAGTGTAGGCGAGAGACGCGAGTTGACGAAGGCCTGCCCCTGACTGGCTGGAGCAGGCACAGCATGGCTATTCCTAGCCCCAGCACCAGCATGACTCGTGTTGCTTCCATTGCTGTCAGTAGCAGAGTGCAGCAGTATACTGTATCTCCAGAAGTGGTTGCAGGACGACTGGGGAAGTCTGAAAGAGTCTTGGGGTTTTATAGCCATGCACATGCACAGCTAGTGGCGTGACTTTGGCTGTTTATTACTTCTCACAACTTGGGAAAAGGTGTTGTTATTAAAAATAGGGAACTTGTTTTTCATATATAGCTATCTGGACTCTTTCAGTTTGGTAAAAATTGTCGCATTAGACAAATGGACCAGTAGTTTCAGTGCTGGAAATGAATGGGATGTCCATTATTGGTGCACACACACATGAATACTCAACTAGTGATAACATTGAAGGTGATAGATAGGGGAAAGAACAAATCCACATGCAAAGTAAAATCAAAGGGGTTTTACTTGAAAACTTTGACATTGAACGTGGAACAAAGATTGTCCGTTTTCAGCCGCATGCTAGTTTTTATCACTAAAACAAACAACTTAAAACACGATCATTGAATATGTAAAGGAGACTCTTATGTCATTTCCAGCCACACCAATTGGTTTCACTAAAATATGTTTTTTCTATTTGTTCTTTTTTCCATACGTACATACAATAAATTAAAGAACGTAAGGTCCCTGACTCAATTATTTTTTACAACATGTTTACCGCAACTTTACTACCAGTGAAATACGTAGTCCTACGCCACATGTAGATCCTCTCTTCCTGAGTAATATCCAGATTTTCCATTAAAAATCTTACAATTAGCTCTTGCCCTATACTGTACGTATTGAACAACTGAAAACAGCTGTAATAGTGATGTAATGTCTTGGTAAATCTGGACGTAAGTGCTTCTCCTCTCTCTCTCTCTCTCTCTCTCTCTCTTCCCTGAATCACCCCAGACACAGGAGAGCCTACAGAGCTGGCTGCTCTGAGGACCCAGAGAGTCACATACATCTCATGTGGAGAGAAACACACAGCAGCTCTTACCGAGGTCAGTGGATCGAGACACAACATGTTGAAATACTCGCAATATTCTATTAACGCTGCTCTTCACCGAGTTCTGGGGACATAATATAGCCTCACAAGTCATTCCCCACTTTCTACAGCTCTCCGAGACACGGAGATTAAACTGCACATACAATAAATTTAGATGCAGCAGTGTCGACTGCTTGCCTTGGAGCCTGGGAAAGGCTTAATTAGCCCTCGGCGTGCATGCACAGCGAGGGTTACGGTACTTGGTTCGCCATGTGTGTCTGTCCGTCTGTTACCACGTTTTCTGCCACCACCACCACGCAAGGAGACAATAAAAGAGCTATGCCAAAAGCTTCAGCACTAAAATTCGACGTAAAAGTATTTCGTTTGATGTGAAAACCAAGTGAAATATTAAAATTTGCACAGGCTTACCTCGATCTGGTTTGCTTGCTCTGCATACCTTGGAGGCACCAGAAGTTGCAATGCGGGGCGAGTGTCGGCTCCTGCATGCTATAATTATAGCAGACTCTCAGCGAGCTACGTAGCTTGGCAAGAGATCATGAGTATGGTATAAAGAGCCCAACCCATGAATGTGTGTACACTTACTCGCATGTTTCTAACTATGACGAGGGTTTGCACTTTAGGGACAAAATGTGATAGTCCGACATAACAAATTGCTATAAGGGAGGGATATTACGTATCCCCACTCAAGTATTGGGTGTGGTCTGATGGATAAAGACTCACACAGTAGATCCTGAGGTCAGTGGTTCGATCCCTAACTCATGGTTTTTTTTTATAATGACGTAATGGAGTGTTTGTATAAGAGGAACGTTTTTTCTTCACCTCTCGTGGCCAGCCCGAGTGGCTAAGTGGTTAGAGACGTGGGGACTGACACATAAGGTGCCCGGTTCGAATCCCGGACCCGCACCGAAACTGTCAGATGGTCCAGAGCATTGGCTGGGAACAGCTCTGGTTCCTCCCCTTACCCATGAATCTACCACTGACCCACATACATCTCAAAGGACAGCGTACAGTTTGGCATTGCACTGCGTCCATAGACGTCTGTCTGGAGAGATGTAAGGGTGGCTTTTTTTAAACTTTAGGAATTCCTTTTTTTTAGCCTAAAACAATCCATATAAGTTAAAATGGTGCAGAACATTCAGCTGTATTTTTTCATGCATGATCAGTGTAATTTTTTTGATTCTCAAAGGGCAGCGTATAGTTCGGCATAGCGCTGCGTCCGTAGACGTCTGCCTGGAGAGATGAGGGCTGGCCCATTAGGTTTCTATTTTTTTCAACCTTAGACTTTATTGTTTTGCCTAAAACAATCCATGGATAGGAAAGATGGAGGATTGGCCATTTTTTTCAGCCTTAGAATTATTATTTTTTTGCCTAACACAATCAATAGAAAAGTTCAAATGGTGCAAAACATTCAGTTATATTTTTAATGTGCATTGCCAGTATTATTTTAGCATACATACGTAAGCGTAACTCATATTTTCATCCTTACATTGATTGTATGATTTTTGCCCAAAACACAATTCATAAAATGCTGCAAAACATACAGTTTTTTATTTTAATGCATGACCTCCTCTCAACAACTCTTTTGGATTGCCGATAACCATTTTAGTATGCAGATTGCCCTATAATCATACATGTATGTCAGAAAAACAGGCGCCACAAAACTGCCACTCTTCATGTTGAGTTTGTGTGTAATGTTGATTATAATGATGAAGATTACTTTCAAGTGCTTCCAGTAGCGCTCGTCGGACATACACAGTGAAGGATATACATAGTACTAGACTAGCAAGAGAGTAAATTGACAAACTGAAAACGCAGTCAAGCCTATCTTTAAGCGGTACAGCGCATGTGTATATACATAAGGTTCAACATTTTGAATGTGCCGAGGGTTAGTGCTTTTCATTCTCAAATATTTTACAGTCAGTGAACAACTGGAATGAACAACTGGAATGAACAACTGATGCGACTCTACCTGTGACTGATGCGCTATAATTATGTGAAAATTAAGCCTTTGTCTTGTGTTGTGTTTTTTTTGAACCCCTGCCTGCTGAGACAGCCCTGGTAGTTCAGTTGGTAGCGTTTTATCCGTGTTTGAATTCTACCATGGGGAGCTCGAGTTGTCCTGGGTGTAGTTGACTTGTTTGCCCTTTCCTTTGCCTTGTGACCTGGTTGTTGACTCGTGGCAATTCAATATTGCCACCGTATACGTAGCTTTAAATCTTCCTAACTTCACTGTTTTGGAGACTTGAACCTTGCCTCAAGAGATGCATGGGTTTGGAAAAGCTGGGTGCCTATCGCCGTTTGCTTGTCACTAGTGAACTGAGATTGAAAAACACGTATTTGTCCCAAGTGTCTGTAAGTGTGTTGGGAAAATGACGGGAGAGTACAGTATGTGTTAAAACTGCCCTTATTGACCAACAACAATACTATTGCAGTTGACATACTACATATACTAAATGCACAGGAGGCCTAGATATTGTACACAGTATGTTCATAATGTATGTAAAGTTGGCAAGCTGATGCCGCTTATTCGTCCAGATGTTTCCCATAATCACGTGTATGTATTAATAATCTAACGAAAAGGGTGACAATAGCACTGTTGCATGTATATACCTGTTTTTACATACAACTCTATACTTGCTTGCATTCATTTATACACTCTTGCACTCCCCTTGCAAATAATGTCTATTTAGTGTACTACTGTATGTGTCATGCTTCATACGTACGTAGGATGGAGGGCTGTTTACGTTTGGATCGAGTGGATTCGGTCAGCTGGGCCACAACGGCACTCACTCCACCACATATCCCACCAAAGTGTTTGAGCTGATGGGCTCCACTGTCACCCAGGTGGCCTGTGGAAGGTGAGGGAGAGAGGGAGAGAGTTGGTAGAAAATGCAACATACAACTGATGGACACACGCATACTTACGAACCAAATACTGTAACCCTCGCTGCACATGAACATGCACCAAGAAAACTTACTGTGAATGTTGTGAAACCGCAAAAGTTTTTTGCAAAAGCTTTGGTTTTAGCGTGCAACACAGTAGTCGGCTGAAAGTGTAAAACCATAATTTGTGAAAGGCTTTTGTTTTCAGTTACAAGACTGTTTATTGTACCTCCCTTTCCACCAGGTGCCACACTCTTGCTCTAGTCCAGTCCTCTGGGAAGGTGTACAGCTTTGGTCTGGGGACCTGCGGACAGCTGGGGGCGGGGTCTCTGGGAAACATGGCCACGCCCACTCTGGTCCGGGGCCAGTGGCTCAGCTCGGAGGCTCTGACTCGGCCGGTGGTGGACGGAGAGGAGAGAGGAGGGATGGTGGCCAGGGAGGTGTTTGCTGGAGGAGACCAGTCTTTTGCCAGCCTCGCTGTCCGTGGAGAACATGTGAGAGGGATTAGGAGGAGGGGGAGAGAAAGGAGAAAGAAGGGAGAAGGTGAACACATGGTAGAGGGGGAAGAGGGATCGTTTTTGGCTTCGTAATGTGTGCATGCTATGAACTATTTTGTACTACTGTTGTGCAGGGTGTGTCAGTGATCTCTGACCATCGTCGGAAGCAGTCAGGCTGTATCCTCCCCTCTCTCAACCACGACGTCCTCAAAGAGGTTCTTGACGAGGCCCTCATCACTAAAGACTACACCAGAGCCTCCAGGTACATACATACACTTGCCCTACACCTACAGTACTCATTAATTTGCAGAAACAGTATAGTTGTATGTCAAGATGTTGTTGTTTGTGTTGTTTGCAGTTTCTTGAGGATGTTCTTCTCCCATTCCTCACTCCTCAATGGCTCATTCCTGTCCAGGTGATTCCACACGTCGTGTGATGTAATAACTAAGTGAACACCTACAGTATGTACTGCGTACTTTACAACACCAAACATTTTGTTTGGGAACACTGTTGTCACTCTCTCGGTGCTCTCTTTGACATAATTATATGCATATTTCAGAATGCGTTACATTCTTCTAGTATGTATATACGTACCTCCAGAGAACACCACATGCTCCACACCAAGAGGTCGGGGGTGGATGTGGACGAGGCTCTGCGGTGTATGAGTCTCCTGAGACGGAGACTGGACCAGTCTGGCCCCAGCAGCAAGATCAACCTTCTCACTACCGTGAGTAGTAAGTGTTGTTACACACTCCTTAGCGGATTCCGACTTCCATGGCCACCGTCTCGAGTGAGAAAATTTGTGTGTCACTTGTCGGTGACATGTATACACTGGATTGTGTGGTTGACTTGTGTGAAGATTACCCAATGCTCAAATAAAGTTTTTCCTGAACTTTTTTGTTGTGCTATATATCTGTTACGGTACTCAATGAACAAGGGCCCTATCATTATATTATTACACAAATTGAAAATCCCATAATGGCTATTATGCACCATGTAATTCTGTTAGTTCATCTTAGTACCCTGGAAATATACTGACGCATACATACGTTCATATGTTGCATTTTTCTAAAGTGAAAGTGTGTGTCCGTCCAGTTGCAGTCCTGTCTGGGGGCCATGTTGGAGGGGGTGGTGCAATCCAAGAGACGTGCATCCCCCGAGTGTGTGCGACTGTTCCTCACCCTCCCCTCCTTCATCCTCCAACCTCTCCACCCCTCTCTCTACGCCATGTTTGCCAAGGCTCTCACTGATCTCCCCGCAGAGTGGAGAACTCTCCTCGGTCAGCACAGGACATACGTAGTAGTCTATACACTGATACGTATGTATGTACCTCTGAATGAAGGATCCTCTCTGCCCTACAATCATACTAGTTCTCCTCTGAACAAGAGACACCTCTGCACAAGGTGTCCCTTATTCAGAGCTGACACTGTACTACATTAAGGCTATGGGTACCATGCTATACAGTGAAACCCACTTCCGTGCACATCTGCATATCTTTTAAGTATAACACTGTCATACCACTCTCCGGTGGACCCTCTATTTCGACCATTGTATGCCAATTTTCTGCAAGACGAAGGAGACCACAGCCATCCAAAACAGGGAACGTGTCAAGAAGAGTGTTTAACTATTGTTCAAGAGTGCACTCAAATGGAAACCATCAGTCAATGTGCAGAGCTACACGTACACTTCTGGGCCGAAACGTTCTACCATTTGTTTCTCCTCAAGTGACATCATTGTATATTGTATATGTATGGACCTATATGGTGATGCTGTGGAGTATGGTATCAGGGCCAGTGCTCAATGTGAGTGTTTTACTGCTGATTACATTCACCTCAGGTCAGTGGCTCTTCGACTCTCCACTCCCTTACATAGAGCTGTGGCTGGACGTGAGTATTGAAATTACATAGCAAGCATGTTTACAATAGTCGAATGACACCTTCTCTTCCAGTCGGCCAAACAATCTTTAACCCAGTATCTACTGTCAAGGAAGACAGAGGCATCACAGGTAACATGAATTGTCTAACACGTACAAATAGAGTGTTCATTCTCTCTCCTCAGAATAAGAACCCAATTGACTGCCAAATCTCACAGTTTCAAAAATCTCCACATTCCAACGTGAGCAACGTCTTCCGTGTTAGTTGGCCGGTTCTAGATTACTACTGTTTGCGTCGTTCCATTTGCAGCAAATTCAGTCACCGAACGAAGTTCTGCACATTCTCAGACTACTAAAGTGCATGCATGAGGTACCTACCTACGTACATATAAATGCAGTGTATAATGTAAAATGCACCATTATAGTTTGAGTATGGAACAGTGTTCACCCCAATGTATACCATACTGTACCCACGAGATTTCTTACGCGATCAATTGAACGTCATTCTGAGTACGCGTCAGAAATTGAACTGTTTGCGCTCGCTCACCAAATATGCCATTCATACACTGTGTAGATCATTGTTGGTAGTCTTATTATCGTGTCTGTGTCTGTGGATCTGCTGTGTTGCAGTGGAACACGAGACATGGAGAGGTGCTGGCCCACTCGCAGTTCTATGTCCCTGCTGTCAACGAGGTGGTAAACTTGGTCGATGACTTCTTCAAATGGATCAACCCCAAAGAACATGTCAGATACAGCCCACAAATCTTCATGCATGCACAATTGCCGTATACATGTACGTTTGACTGCTCCTATAGCTAACTGGCATTGCGGTTGAAAGGAACTGTAATCCTTCCACTCCTCCCACACTCACACACACACACGTGCACACACACACACACACTCACACACACTTTGTGCAGGTCGTGGTGTTCTGTCGGTATCCATTTATCCTGGACTCCAGAGCTAAGGCTGAGCTTCTCAAAGTGGAGTCCAGGGTTCAGATGCAAGTGAGGAATGCTGCATTACTGCATCCTATTTACACCCAAATAATGGCATTTCACTCGTCCAGTTCATCTTGCCAGCTATGGGATAGCACAAGCGTACAACCTATAGTTGTTTTAATTGCGTGTATAAACTGTTCGTACCGTAATTGTTTTACGAGACGTATGTAAAAGCGGCAAAATTTCGCACTCGCCTTCACTTGCCAATAGATTCTTCTTGTATATGGGTATGGCAATTACATTTGCCCCATGTTTTGCTGTCTATTTAGTGTGTGAGGAAGTTCAACAAACGTACATACGTACATACATACGGGTATAATTAATAATCTCCCCACTGGTCTGCAGATTGCGGTGAACTCAGCTCACTCAGAGATGATGCGGCAGATATTCACGCAGCGGATGGTCGGGGACTTCTCTCCCTTGGCATACAAGTTGGTGGTTCACCGGTCCAACCTGGTCCATGACACTCTCAACTCCCTCGTCTCCACTGATCCCGCCAACTACAAGAAACCACTACGGGTCAGGCCTCTACTGCGAGTAATGCACATGCGCGCCGAGGGTTAATGACTCTAGAATCGTCTCTGAGGGCTCTGATATGTACCATAGCTGTGTTAACTACACTTCAGGTGGAGTTTGTAGGGGAGGAGGGAATGGATGCCGGAGGAGTTCAGAAAGAGTTCTTCCTCTTGCTGTTGAAAGACATCCTCAATCCTCACTTTGGGATGTTCACTGAAGACGACGAGTCCTCGTTTATCTGGTTCAATGATGAGGTAATACCCCTGGGTCATTACCCAATTATACTAGGTCTTTTAGTAGTGATAGCTTCACTGTTAGTCCGGATTTATCTTGTTCAATGATTAAGTAATCCCCCTGGTCTGGTGTACTCCTCCACATTAGGCAAGGCTCTCCTATCTGTATTGTGTTTAGTAGAGTACCACAAATGCTTGTTCTCCTGGGAATTTTTGAAGGAGTGCCTTCTTGTAATCATGCATGCTTTTAGATTTACTTGCATACATGCACTAAATGATGTGTTTTGTACGTGTGCTTGTGCCACTGCCCCCATCCCCCCTCCCTTCCTACGTACATACGTCACTCTTTCCTCCCTCCCTCCTCTCCCCCCACAGCCTCTATCATATGGGAGTCTCAACTACTTCAAGTTGGTGGGGATAGTATGTGGACTGGCCATCTACAATTCTGTCATCATTGACCTCCCATTCCCTGCTGCTCTCTACAAGAAACTCCTTAAAAAGTGAGACATTTTGCCACCTGTCGTGCTGCTCTTCATCTGCATTATGTTAAACTTACGTGTGTTTAGACTTACAGCGTAGCTCAGCAGAAAGCGTCCTTTGGCCATAAAAAAATTTGGGGTTCTGAGTTGCTCTTTTCTACTGTTTTCCTGGGTTTTGTTTTTCAGGTTCCTTTGAGCTTTCCTCCTTCCATATATGTACATACTACTAGATAGTGTGTACAAAGTTCCAACACAACTGTCTTTCACATTGTTAAGTCTTCCCTTTCCTCTTGATTATCTATGAATGTTGTGTGATAACAACTAGACCCAGGAAAAAAGAACTAAAAGCCACAAACCTCTGTTCTTATATAGGCAGAGCACTCTTCACACTGAGCTCCCCCAATGTGAGGTGTAGCTCAGCAGGAAAGCCTCAAGTCTACTATTGTACATACCTTTACTCTACCATTACATCAGTTGACCCATCATTCCCTCTACACGGCCCTACGTTTTTACGGCCCTCTCTTTCCCTATCTTTTCCCTACACCCAGCCTCGTTCTAGGCTCTCTCTCTCTCTCTCCATGCACATTACCACCGAGAGTCCTTTGGACAGTGGCTACTTTTCTCCACTTAATCTATAGACCCACCTTTTAACTTTTCTCAGCCTTGGTAAGACCCAACTTTTCTCAGCCTTGGTAAGACCCACCTTTTCTCTGCCTTGGTAAGACCCACCTTTTCTCTGCCTTGGTATGTAGGTCTGTAGACCCGCCTTTTCTCAGCCTTGGTAAGACCCACCTTTTCTCAGCCTTGGTACGACCCACCTTTTCTCTGCCTTGGTATGCTCTGTAGACCCACCTTTTCTCTGCCTTGGTGCAACCCACCTTTTCTCCAACCACTTTCGTCTATAGACCAACCTTTTCTCTGCCTTGGTATATACGACCCACCTTTTCTCCAACCCACCTTCTTTTCACCTCCCTGCATCTGCAGGCCGACGGACCTGACAGATCTGAAGCAGTTGCACCCGTCGGTAGGCAGCAACCTGGAGTCACTTCTCACCTACGAGGGAACTGACTTTGAGGACACCTTCTCACTCACTTTTGAGGTAAACTGATGTTATAATACATACCTCTACTACTGGTGGGAGTTTCTGTAGTACATATACAGTGTATGTCCACTATGTAGAAAGCAATGACCTGTGTCATGTCACATGTCATGTGAAAACTCCATTAAGCCCCATGCTTTACACATGTTGCTCAAGTGAGGGATTGTATAGCGTGCTATAGGGACACGAGGAGTCAAATTCCTCAGCCCCCTTCATAAGAGTAGCTCTCTCCCTAACCAACCTAAAAAAGCATCTATGTATAGCCCTCCTCAATTGGTACATTGCCTTTGTTAAATCTCAGTAGAGTGTATTTTGATGTATGATTTGACAGTGCATTGACAGTGTTTATCATAATATGTATATTCCCCTCGCTCCATTCACAGCTAACTAGGAGAAGTTTCGGAGAGGTGATAACGATCCCACTAATACCAGGGGGCACCTCGGTCTCCGTCACCAGGGACAACCGTACCGAGTATGTGAGGGCCTACGTCAAGCATGTACTGGACGAGTCGGTCAAGGAGCCATTTCTTGCCTTTGACGAGGGCTTCAAGAGAGTGTGCGATGGGAAAGTACTGGTGAGTAGTACACACACACCACACACACACACACTGACATTTACGTATAAAGATATGGTTGGATTCCCCTCTTTGAGTATTTTTCGTTTCCTGATTACTTGTAATTGTTTTAGTACTCAGATTTTCCACTAACTGTCGCCAAAGATGCGTATTGTTTGTGTTCTGAATTTTCCAGTCGATGCTGCATCCTCTGGAGTTGATGTCACTGGTGGTAGGACAGCAGGCTATCGACTGGTCTCACCTGGAGAAGGTCAGAGCCTACAAAATATACCTACGTACAGCATATACACATAATATTGCTGGAGACAATAGCCTCATATACATTGAGTCAACAGCCGCTACCAGACTTTATTCATCATCCTGGGTAACAGGGCTAACTAGTATACGTTTACTCATGATATCTCGCTAGTAGCTCGCGGAGAGTCTGACACGGGCTAGCTACAGTAATAGATAGCATGCGGGAGTCGATACACGCCCTTCGTTGTGGCTTCTTGTGCCTCCGAGGTACACAGAGCAACTATTGCTATTGATAAAAATAGTAGTAGGCTGTTCTTTAGTCATGAAAACAAATTTATGGGCTATGAGTGTTTTTTCTGACAAAAACTTTCACGGAATTGTAATTGTCGGCCTTGTAATGTTTGTTGATGTGCCCCCACAGTACATGGACTACAGGAATGGCTACCATAAGGACCACCCAGTGATAAAGATGTTCTGGACTGTGTTTAACGATCTGCCAGTAGAGGCCAAGAGAAAGTTCCTGGGTATGTATGTTACCTTTTATAATTATGCTGCCAACTAATGAGCATTGTAAAGACTAAAGCAAACATGTATGTATGCAGAGCATTTTGGCTTTGAGCTCCGCCCAGCCAGGGCAGTTCTCTTTTCATGAGTTGTCCTGGGTGTTTCTACATTCAGTTGCCTAACACATACATATACAGAATTTCCGTTCCGAAGAGAGTCGAAAAAATGTAATGTGGCTCTGACAACTATATTATATAGTTGATGTTTATGTACTTGGGAAAGCAGCAAGTTACGTATGTCTCTTTGCTGCAGTGTTTTGGACTGGCTCCAACAGAATACCAGTGGCCGGTGTGGAGAGTATGAAGGTAATGGTGCTTACGCCACACGTGATGTGTACAAATAGTGCTGTATATAGCCTATGCCAAATGGTGCTGTAATAGTGCTGTAGCGTATGCCAAATGGTGCTGTAATAGTGCTGTAGCCTATGCCAAATGGTGCTGTAGTAGTGCTGTAGCGTATGCTGTAGACTATGCCATGCATGCTGGCACATGTATTGAACACTGTTTGCCATAGTTTTGACCCAGAAGTTAGTCAATGATGGTCGAAGTACACAGGCCAAGAGGGGAAAGAAACTCTCGCTTATTATGACTGGAAGTCCAGTACACTAGGGAAAATTATATCTCTTTCCCTCCTGGCCTACGTACTTCGACCATCTTGCGTTATCCATTATATACCAGCTGAACTGGGAATAGTATCTTACTGTTCCTGTGTGCAGATGATGATTCAGAGGATGGATGGGGGCAGGACTGCGAAAGACTCCCAGTGGCCCACACGTGTTTCAACGTCCTGGATCTCCCTCCGTACCCTTCTCAAGAACTCATGAAACAGAAACTGTTGCAGGCAATAAACTTTACGTCAGGATTTGGAATTGTGTAGCACAGTAAAACATTGTATATGTAAACATCATTGTATAGTAGTTAAGTTATGCAGTATATATGATAATGATCGTGCATGCGCTGAGGCGCGGTGGGGATTCCCCTTGAAAGTGTGGGCCGTTCTCTTCCATCTTCCGCGTGAAGCCGGGAAGACTGAGCAGAATATCCATCCCGCCGTACGGATCGTGTTCTCCGTCTGACGAGTACATTATCGTTGCTCGCCCCGGCATGTAGAATGGCTCAGCGACAGGAGCAACCAAGGAGAAGTGAAGAAACCTCGGGCGATACTTTAGGGAGCCGCAATTCACTCGACATGAAAGACTGGGAATGCGTCAGCAGCGATGAAGTAAAGGTAGCGTTGGTACGTGGTGGTCCGAAGCATTATTACAGCAAAAGACTGGCGTGGTTCTGCTGCAGATGTTTTACACCCATTAAAATAGGGGATTGGTGTCTTGATACTTTAATAATTATGCCTCAGTGGAGTGGGTCAATCTGTGTTGTCTTAGTTGCCATGAGCAAAATGCTAGAAGCGATATAAAACAGTATCAAGTATTGGATGTGGTCTGATGGATAAAGACTTACACACTAGATCGTGAGGTTAGAGGTTCGATCCCTGACTTGAATGGGTTCTTTTTATAATGATGTAATGGAGTGTTTGTGTAAGAGGAACGTTTTTTCATCACCTCTCGTGACCAGACTAAGTGGTTAGAGATGACGTGGGGACTGACACATAAGGTGCCCGGTTCGAATCCTGGACCAGCACTGAAACTGTCAGGTGGTCCAGAGCATTGGCTGGGAACAGCTCTGGTTCCTCCCCTTACCCATGAATCTACCACCGATCCACATACATCTCAAAGGACAGCGTACAGTTTGGCATTGCACTGCGTCCATAGACGTCTGTCTGGAGAGATGTAGGGTGGCTTTTTTCAACTTTAGAAATTCCTTTTTTTGCCTAACACAATCCATATAAGTTCAAATTTTTAAAAATGGTGCATAATCCGTGGCCAGTATTTTTTTGCTGTTTCGGTTTGCCCATTACCATTTTTTTTTACATACGATTGCCCTAATAATAATAATAATATTATGATATCCATTACCATTTGGTGTGCACAAAGGGGAGTATGTGTATTAACCCTTACCTACGCGATTATATTATTAACCCTCGGCGCGCATGCGCAGCGAGGGTTACAGTACTTGGGTCTGTGTATCTGTGTGTCTGTTACTCTCAATCTCACTTCTCGGGTGTTTGTTCGTCTCACAAAGGATACCACCTACTGAACGGGCAATGAAGGTCAGAAACTACGAACGGTTTTCTCTGAAAACGCTCCGTTGCAAAGCTAGAGCGCGAAAAAGCCAATATGCAAATACACAACGGACGGGACGGCTTACCGCGGTCTGATCGATTCGCGTGCTCTGAGGCACCAGAAGATGCAACGCAGGGCGTGTATCGCCTCTTGCATGCTATCTAGTAGTGTAGTTAGCCTGCGTCAGACTCTGCACGAGCCGCTGGGAAGAGACCACGAGTGACAGCTAAAACTAAACCCAGCCCATCAATTAGTGGTACTGCGCATGCGTTTACTTACGCGTGCGCGTCACAGTGCGCCGAGGGTTTGCACTTCAGTGCTTTTCATTCTGCTTTTGTGATAATGTCGGAATAATTAAAGCCGCTAATGTACAACTCTTGATGATGAGTTTGTGCATAATGTTGACTATAGTGGTCAACATTATCCACTTTTAAGGGCTTTTATGCAACGAAGGTTACAGTACTAGAGAATGAATTGAGTAAAAATGTCCTACGGTTGTGATAGGCTTATCCATGGAATGACCTGTCCAAGCAGCATATTATTGATAATGCACATGGAGCTAGTAGTCTCTCTATTTGTGGGAGCCTAGACCACTATTACCATTGTGCCTCACTCAGTCTTTTCAAACATTATTTCCAGGCTGTAGTTGTGGGTGAAAGTGATACGGAGCAACCATCACAGGACAAGGAACTTGAAAAGCCGAGAGCAACGAAGGAACAAATGGGGGGGGAAAGATGATGGACTCTGTAGGCAGGCTAGTCAGAGTTGGCCAACTGAAAGTGGAGAGTTCCAGTCAGCGAGATCAACTCCGTACTCTTCCATGACCTCCGAGACTGCTACACATGATCCAATTACACCCACAACAGAACAGCAAGAGAGGGAGATGGAAGATGCTATGTTCAGTCGCCCCGAAGGGCTCCCTAACAGTGTCAGCGAGCTGCAACAAGAGTTATTTCAACAGTCTATTCAGTTTCAAAAGGCTGAGAAACGAGCGAGGTATTTTGAGGCAGAGTATCATAAAGCTACGAGAAACCTTGTCAAACTAAAGAGGGATCTTCAGGAAAAGGACGAAGTTATGAAGAATGCAGTGGGGGAGCTTGAAAAGACAGACGCTAAAATGAAATCAATTCAACAACATTCTAAATCTCAGAGTCAACAAATCCTTGTGTTGCACAATGAAGCAAAGGTAAAGAGGCAGCCATGCGAAGCCTACAATTGGTGCTAAAAAAAGTGTAGTAATCCCTGTAACAGCTTTTAGTATGGCAACTCAACAAGTGATTTAGGTAGTATTATGCCAAAAAAAGTGTAGAAAAACTGACTGTGCATAAGTAGTCCATAAACCCAAAACATTGGCTTTAATTGCCTTTAATCAGTAAGGCTACCACTGAATTTCCTGCTTAATAAGCATACCTAAATTCAAGACTGGAACCCTACATCGCTTATTATAATATACTGTCCACACTCAACAGTATATGTATCCAACAGTTGAGCCTATCTTATTATCCAGGAGAGAGATGCCGAGATTCATGAAGTACGTTTAGCTATGAAGGAACTGAAGGGAAAATAGATACTCTTGAGGTTAGTCTTAATAGTGTTTATCCTCTCTTGCTGGAATAGTAGTCCTTATTGGGACTGCAGGGTGAGAGGGAGGCAAAGGACCTGGAACTTGAGCAGAGCCGAAAGACACTTCGATCACTGGGAGAGCAAGTGAAGAAACTGACAACTGATAATGCGTCACTCCTCGACAGAATGCGCAAGTTTGGAGGACTGCAGAACGAGAGTCGAGAACTGAGCACTAAAGCAGGAAAACTTCAGGAGGAACTGAAGAAAGTCTCTGCGGAGAGAGATGAACTGAAATTTCTCCTTGAGGCTACCCAGGCCCAGGTAAACGTCAGCATCATGTACATACATAGAGAGCTGTCCTGGGTCTAGTTGACTTGTTTGCCTTGCCTTGCCTTTCTACCTCGTTACCAAGTTGTTGAGACATACGTACATAGCTACCTTGGTTATAGCTACATAGCTACCTTGGTTTGTGCTGCACGCAACAGACAGTAAAGTTCTCTGGACTGCTCTATATACATAATATCAACTTTGGCGAATGATTGCATGAGTTACACACAAAGTACTACAGCAATTTTGTTTCCATTTCGTTTATTCAGAGTCACATAAAACATGTCCGACTACCAACATCACACTTTCAGATGACAAAAATAGGCTCGCTTCACTTGCCAATGATAATGTGTTTCCACCTCAGGCAAAGGTGTATGAGGAGGACTTCAAGACGGAGCGAGATGATCGGACGAGAGCATTTGCAGAGAGAGAGAAGGAAGGAGAGAGATATCGGGAGGAGATTGAGCGTCTCCAGATACAACTCAAAAGTCACAAGGGGAATCTGACTGACCTGGAGATCATCCACATGGCCAGACAGAGGGAGCTAATGCAGGCCATGGACGACCTGAAGAAATGCCAGGAAGAGGTTCAGGCAAAGACCTCTCAAGTCAAGCAGTATAAAAAGCAACACGATGGGCTGGTGACCAAGGTAAAACACCAACTGTTTCTTTCAAGATTGACTTGTTGCACGATAGCTACGTACATTACTGATCCATAAATGCAAGAGCACTATCGAATCACGTTATAGAACGCACTTCACAGTCTCGGGTCAAAAACACATTTGCACGTTTATTTGCTATGCCTAGAGGTATATCTCTACTCACCAAGTGATACAACTACACCATTTCTTTTTCAGGTTGCAACTCTCGAGCGCGAGAAAAAAGAACTCGCTGAGCAGTTTGAGATGGCGAGACAGCAAGTGGAGCAGCGATCGAAAAAGAAAGCCAAAGCTGCACATGTGAGTATATAACGTGTGATGGCCAGACCAACCTTTTCCCGTTTCCTCAAACAGGCAGAGGGTGAGCAGGCCCATGCTGAATTGGCAAAGCAAGCAAATCACTATAGAGCAAAGTCACAAGCGAGAAAAGCTGAGGTGAGTATGAATTGGGACTATGAAAGCATGCTTTGGTTTACGTGTGTGTGGTGTGTGTGTGTGTGTGTGTGTAGTTGGCCAAGATGACAGCAGCATACGCCAAAGCAAGGCAGGAGTTACTGAATGTGAAGAAGGAAGTTAAGAAGGAGAAAAAGAAAACCGCTGTCATCAGCAATCCTGTCAATCAGTCTGAACTACATGAGCTCTGCAGAAATCTCCAGTTTGATAAGGAGGTTGGTTGCGTAATAGTTACAATGTGTACACTACTTTTTCCTGCGTGTATTATAGGAGCTGAAGGATCAGATAAAAGCATTGATGGAAACCAATCCGAAATTGTACGAGAGTTGGTCAGCTCTAGAAGATGCCGACACTGGGTCTGTAGGAAGCCCCACTGAACTGGTGGGTATTAGTATTCCTATGGTTTTTGGCTGTGATGAAATAGTTCTGTAATTACAGGAGTTCCCACCATCTCCTGATGATGAAGCATCAAATTCATTGGCCGTCGCCTCTGAAGTGGTAAGCCTACAAATCTGTGGGAATAAAATTATTGGTAGCGTAGCAAGCCCTCCTAGTCGTCTGAATGCGAACTGATTAAGGGGACTGCCACATTATCTAGTATGTGGGGCAACCGCTTTTGATAGGCTATCAAAATACTATGGTACATACCCTCTACCTGCACAGGTATTTATTCTCATTCTTGACTTTATCCGTTTAGTGTGCAGAAAGTAAAACATTTCCCTCTCTCTTTCCCAGTCGACCAGATTCTCATCCACAACCAAGTCAACCGGCAGCAGACCAAGATCAAGTACATTCTCAGGGATATCTCACTCTCCCAAACCCGCTGGAGGGAAGAAACCGACTCCACACTACTCCAACATACCGGGAGCCACTACTTCTGTCAGGACCGACATACAGCATGCAGACTACGTGAACCAGAGCAGAATCCAGGCAATGCTTGCCAACTATCAGCAGTCCGATGCGGTCCCAGCATCTCCTCCTGATGCTAACTCCCTTCCTGCTCCAATCATGGTCTTCACTGAAGACTCGGCTAACCAGAGAAAAAGTAAACTGTCTTCTGTTCCAGGGAGTATGCCACCATCTGGTGCTAGTGGTGTGGGGAGTGTGGTTGGAGGTGGGTTAGGAGGAGGCGGTGTGGAGGGACAGGGGAGGGAGAGAAGAGGCAGCGCTCCAACCTGGGGTTCCAATGATCCAGACAATCTCCCTGCACTACACGATAGGCAGCACCAACTCCAATCTAATCCGTATGGCCACGCAAGTCTTCCGAGAACGCAATGAATCGTCGGCCTGTACCAACACCCAAGGAGGGAGCAGCCAGCCGGTCAACCCAGGCCCCCAGCTGGTCCCACGCCCGCCGAGAGAGAGATGATGATGAAACAAGAAGAAAAGCGTCAAGCAGGAGACATTCTCACTCCAGGGATTGCAACAGAGATGCACGGAATGGCACATGACGTAATAGAGGAGATGGAGGAAGGAGGAGGGCACGAAGTGACTGGGACTCCGTATGACCCAAACCTCACCTGCGTCATCTGTCAGAAGATGTTCAGGATTGGAGAGATACAGCTCTATCGTACTCATGTCGAAACCTGTGCTGGGACTATGGTTTAGTGTTTTGATGCTGTATATATACTTCTGCTGAATGTGGTTGTTGATTGAGCATGCGCAAGCGCGGCACGCCCCGCGGTAATTACCCGTCTTTTGGGGGTATTCCCCGCGTCTCGCCCGTTCCCTGCTGAGGACTTTCCCTCGGTGCTGTGTGTGCTTCAAACCCTGTGTGTCGCCTTAGGTCTTGCCAATGGCCGGCAATAGTACTGGTGGTAAAAAGACGGTCTTTTTTTCTCTGATAAAATCGAAGAGATCGAAGGACAGGGGCAAGCCTGAGAAAGATCCTTCGGACGTCGCCCAGTCGTCTGTTGCCGCCGCTGTAGCTCAGCCTAAAGACAAACAGAGTTCGAAAGCCAAGAAAGAAGAAAAGAAGAGGGAAAAGTCGAGGCGTTCCTCATCAAAAAGCAGCGTGGGATCTCCTCCTTCCGGCTCCGCACGCGACAGCTTCATCCTTCAGTCCCCGTCGGTTCTGGCGGAAGGCAGGCCGCAACATGGCTCTCCGCCTGGTGGTGAAGAGAGTGCCTTTTCCGAGAACTCGTCTGAGGCTACAAGAGGAGAATTGTTTCCTGATGACCCACTGAAGGTAGCGGTAAGTGAGTTACTCCACCCACACACCACACTAAAAAGCTATATAGCTAGGCACCAGTTGTATATACCATAATATCCACAATAGAAAGGCACAGGACTTTAGTGGGTACTTGCGGAAACCCTTGAGTTGAACTTTTATAAGCGAGAGATATAGCATTTGAAGCTCTAGTGGAAGGTTATGTGTTGGAATGAAGGGAATGTTACACTCCGAGCAAGTGAAGCATGAGCGCGCAAGCGCTGGCATGGATGGCTTTCTTCACCGGGTTACCTCAGCTTGGAGCAGGTGCAGTATGACGTTATGCTTTCTACGCTCTCTCGAAACTGAAGAAGTTGGGGGAAACATTAAATCAGCAAATGTATACACATGTTTATGTATTGATTTATGTTGTGTTGGTACCTAACGACAAAGTACACAGTGAATATTTGTCTCCCAGTGCATGCTGGAGTTATCCTTCGTCTTTCTATGGCTCACATGTGATGCTTGCGTTACACACGTGCACTCCTTCTACTCAGCTGTACTTTGTCGCATACATTTCACCACTGCAAATGCTTGAGAGTATGGTCGTCTGGTTGACTCCTCACTCACTCTGGAAGATAGTACATTGAGTGGTAGCTATGCATGCAAAAAGGAACTTGCATATTCACTACAATTGCTGAAAGATATACTTCTTGGCCTTAGTGTGTGTGTCGTCATTGCACAATACAATTTAACATTCAAGTTTTGGCCATAGCATCCATAGTAATTAAGGACACTCCCCAGCATGCCTACATACATAGAGCAGGCCATGTGCTAAACAAACCTTATTATCACCACACAGTGTTAATGCAATTACCACAGTCTTTGCCTGTGTGTGTGCTTGACCCAGGCCCCTCAGTCGGGATCCCGAACAGATTACATTCCTCTTGATTTGTTACTACTGGTTTTGTCAGGAGGGGTGGTTAGTAATCCATTATGCTCCTGATTCACCCTCAAACAGTAACAATATTCATTGACTTTGAATTAGGTAAAGTCCGGTTCCGGAATGTCGTGAGAGGTATAGTTGTGTGGGCCACTGACCATGCTAGAACTACAATGCTAGCCGAGCTTACTTACTTAAAGGGCACTGCGTGATTCAATGCCTCACACTTTAAGGCACTCAAAGATAACATAACAACACATTTTTTGTAGTCCAATGTGATGTGTCATAAGTGATGCACGCATGACAGTGGTAAAATTTGAACCCCCAGGAGAAAACTGAGCCCCCTGCTGAATGTGAGGTCAAAAGAAAGCCACTGGACGAGCATTCTCTCGAGACACATCTGAAACAAATAGAACTTCAGCTTCAAGAAAAGGAGAAGGATTTTCCTCAGGATTCAAGCAACAAATCTTTGCCAGAAAGGCTGCAAGCATTACTTGGCCATCATGAAGAGAGATGCGAACGTGTTTCGAGCGAGAAACATGACATGGCCAGAGCTCACGAGAAGCAAGAAAGCGTACTGTAGAAGAACACTTGACGGAAATTGAAACCAAAAAGAGTGAGGCTAAACTGAAGCATGAGAAGGAAGTTGCCCAAATAAAAGAAGCTTTGGAGGAGAAGTTGCAGGAAGAAAAGGAGACCATGATACGAGAGCACGCTGCTGAGAGAGAGAAACTCGAGAGAGAGAAACTCAAGATGGAGGCTGAAGGTGAGAAGAAGAGACGTGAAGAAGAACAAACGAGCATGAAATCTGAGCATGCAAGAGAGCTAGGGAAACTTAGGGACGAGGTGGAGCAGATGACAACCCGGCTCAAAGGAACAGAAGATGAACTTCTCCACAAGCTTGAGCAACTCAAGCAGGAGAACCAGGCATTGGTGGAGCAGATGAGAGAAGAAGCACAGCGAGAAGTTTTGCAAACAAAACAAGCTGTTACTCAAAAGGAGGAGGAAAATCTCAAGCTTAGTGATGAAGTAGCCGAGCGTAAAACAAAGTGTGGTGAACAGCAAGCAACGATCACTGAACTGGTAAGTACCTTTTACTGGTATCAAACTAGCTATAGTTAAGTGTACATGTTACTAAATGCTACTAGTAATGTACTAATACACTACTTGCATAGGAAAATTCTGCGACTGCTACGACAACCAAACTACACAGCCAGGAAAGATTAGCAAGAAGCTATGAAGACAAGATGAGAAAGCTAGAGCAGCGACTTGAACACGAGAAGATGGCTAAAACAGCAGCCTCAAAAGAGCATGAGACACAAGGTCAGGTCCAGGGGGACAATTTCCAAACAGAACTGAAGAAGAAAGAAGAGGAATTGATAGAGCTACAAACACAACTGCAGACTGCAAAGGAACAGCTTCATGAAGAGAAAACAAAGAGCGCAACAGAGCTTCAAACGAAAGAAGAAAACTTGGAACAGCTTCAGCTACAACTCCAGAGTACACAAAAGCAGTTTCAAGAGGAGAAAACAAACACTGAAGAGGAGCTAGAGAGGAATAAAGAGGAATTGGAAAGGCTGGACCAACTGCTCCAGAATACACAAAGAGAGCTACAGGAACAGGAAGAAAAGAGAGAGATTGAATTCCTGAAGAAAGAAGAGGAACTAGCAGAAGCACAACGGCAACTCGACGCAACACAGGAACGTCTTCGAGAACAGGAAGAAAAGAGAGAAGAGAGTCAAATAAAGCTTGAGTCGTTCCAGAGAACCATGAAGGCGGAAGCCTCGACTGCCAAGTCAGCAACCGACCTGGATGAGTACTTTGACAATATGACCAAACTCTGCGAGGAAATGACGAAGTGGAAGAAGAAATCAGAGGATCTGAAGAAAGAAGTAGACAAGCTACAAAAGGTCGTTGATAGTGCAGAACTGATGGAGAAAGCCTACGTGGAGACAGCCACGAAGCTAAGTGAAGCTGAGGCCAACAAGGAGGCGCTGCATTCCCAAGCCCCAGCTGTAGCTGGAGGAGGAGGAGAGGGAGGAAAACAGAGCTCGGGGGCTGGGGCCACTTGGACAGGGAGCTCACCAGAGCCACATGGTGGACCATCTGTGAGGAGGTTGAAAAGGGAGGTACAGGACCTCCGGGAGAAACTCCAGGCCCGAGACGAAGAAGTCCGCTCTCTGAAAAGCCAACAAGGCAACACTCCACTCGCCAATCCTCCCCTATCACCAACCGACTCAATGGCAGCAGAGACCGGGGAAGTTGCGTCTCTGAAGCTAAAGTTGAAGGAGAGAGAGACAAAGCTGCATAACTTGGAAGTGCAGGTCGGATCTATGGAACGAGATCTGCAGGAAAGAGAGAAACTCAAGAGGACTTCCGAGAGCCTTAGAAGTGATGTTGAAAAACTGACTCGTGAGAAGAAAACTCTTTCGGAGTACAGCAAGCAACAGAGTCAGCAGGTCTTAAGTCTCAAGAAATTACTTGAAGCTAAACAACGAGAAACACAAACAAAGGTTGGTGATAATACTTTTTTCACCCTGTGGACTGAAATTGACTCATTGCTGTACAGATGACAGCAGATTTGAGTCAGTCCGGTGAAATTCAAAGATGGAAAACGGCTGCAGAGACTGCTCAGCAGGAGTTACAAAGCTTTATGGTAAGTTGATTTTGCATGCATGTAACATCTGTTCTATGCTCAAATTTCTCCTGGGGCAGCTCTTCCTTTAAAGAGTTGTCCTGGGTGTAGCCAGATTGCGTTGCCATAGCGGTTCTACCTAATTTTGTTGTTGGCATATACATATTATGCAGACCAAAGTTGAAGATTTGACTAGAGAACTTGACAGGCAGAGGTCAGAGAAAGCTGCAGCAATGGAGATTGCCCGGCAGTTCAAGGAGAAGGCTGAATCACTGAAGGAAGAAGTTGAGAAAACCAAGCTTGGATATTCAGTCTTCCAAGAAGAAAACCAGAGGCTGAAACAAATGGTGAAGTCCCTTTTCGTGGCGTTCACTTGCAATTTTATTTTCTAATTCAGGTCGAAGAGGTGAAATCGGCAGTCACAGCTGAGAAGAAGGCAAGCTTTGTTGCAGCGGATGAGCATAAAAAAGAAGTGGGAATGCTGAAAGAGGGATCACACGAGAAGGACGTCTTAATGCAAAGAGCTTCTGACGATATCAAACAGTTGGAGAGTCAACTCACTGCTGCTGAGGGGAAATACAAGGAGCTTGAAGAGTGCAACAGAGACATACTGCGTAGTCAGGAGCAAGCAAATCAGGATGGAATGAGACAGAACGAGGAACTGGAGAAACTAAAGGAAGAGGTGAAAGTGAAGACTGCCCAAGTCACACAGTTCAAAAAACAACTCGAAGGGAAAAACAATACGATCCCAACAGAGCAAGTTGAAAAGGTGAGCTTGTTCTTGGTGCACGATGTACCGCTATCATTTCTCTGCGTATGTGCAGCTCCAAATTGAGCTGGCTACCAGTCGCAGCAGCCTGGAAGACACTGCAAAACAACTCAAACATCTTTCCTTCAAGCATGCAGAGATGGAAAAGCAGTACGCGAAGAAAATTCAGGAGATTGAGAAGCAACTGCAGGTGATGAAGGGCGAGAACATGAGAATGGTAAAGGAGTCTGAGACGCACCGGAAACTACTGGAGAAGCAGAAGGAACTCCAGCTGAATCAGGCCCAAATGCAGCAGGCAGAGATGGCCAATGAGCTCACCAGACTACAGCGGGCTAGAAACAGGGAGGACGAGTTTTCAAAAGCGTTCCATGAGGAGTTTGAAGCCCATCGGGTCATGAAAGCCAAATATGCAGAGTTGCAGCATCAACTGGACGCTGCCCTGGACTCTCTGGATGTGAGTGTGCAGTGCACAAAATGTCCCTGTTGACTGTGTGTGGGCTTGTGTTTGTACAGGAAATGAGGCAGAAGCAGGAAGTGTTGATACAGACGCTAATTTACCATAGAGTGGAAGTCCCCTTTGTGGAACCTCGGGTTAGTTTTGCACAATGTGTAGACTAAGTTCACAATGCATCGCATTGCCCTGTCGCACCATGCCATCAAGGTATCTATCCTCGCGATGCGGCAAAGCAGCTCCGCGTGACGGGGCAATGTGACATATTGTGAACCTAGCGTTACAGTGCAGTGGTGCATATATAAAAAAATCTTCTCACCTTGCAGCAACTACCCCCTGGTAATATGGCACAAGCAACTGCTGAAACACTCCAGGTAATACGGACCCTGGTTTGTAGGCACACTTTGGTATAAGGCACGTTTTGGATTGGGAAATGTGTGTGGGGATATAAGTGAAGGCTTTCTTGCAAATCACTCACCTTATGCTGCTTTAACAGTAGGTGTATACGTACGTATTTCTGGGGGTATACTTTCCCAGGACATAATGACTAGGCCGAATAGTTTTTGGCGCATATTTGCAGTACTTGGTCTGTGTTTCTGTCTGTCTGTAGCTATTCTGGCACATACAGGCAATGAGGCAGTCTATGAGTGATACCAATAGCTTCAGAACTACGAAAGCCTGAAAAAAGAACGGCAAGATATGGTCGGGAAACAAGCGAAAAAGCCTAATATGCACAGCACTGGCTTGCCTCGATTGCCCTTTGCCAGTTAAGCGCACTGTGGAGGGATTAAGTTACTCAGGGGAAGTGTGTCCAGTCCATTGTTGCTCTAAACGCTACCCACTGATGCTGATAGCCTGTATTAGAGCGAGAAACTGGCTCCGGGTTAAACTGTGTGCGTGGGCCAGGCCATCAATCAGCGGCGCTTTATGTACATGCGAAAGTAAATCAACACTCGTGCATTTCTTGCACCGAGGGTTTGCTCTTTATTATATTATAGCGGTGTAATACAACTTTTGAATCTTTTAGTGGAGCACTCAGCCACCAACACCAGTGGCCATATCTCAGAAGCCGATAGCCAGTCCAGGAGTGTTCAACCAGGGAGTGGACCGACTCAGCTACATGCCTCCCCACTCCAACGCTGAGTTTCAGTACCAGGAGCAGCAGGCCGAGCAGAGAGTCAGCCACTGGCAGCAACAACAGCACATGTACCAACAGACAGGGATGGAAAGAGGTGGTCCTCCACTTTCACCGCAACCACAAGCAGCTTTAGCCGTCCCTAGTTGCCAGCAAGCTGACACTGACGCAGTCGTCGGTATCCCAGCCAGTGCGGTGATTCGACCGATTGTTCCTCGCAGCAGTCAGCACCTGTCGCACACCACGCACTTGCCGGGGGCCCTCCAATCACGACACTCAGATAGCGAGATACAGTCCGGACGCGTGGTCCGTGAACAACAGCTGTATCCACTGTCACCACACAGGACGTGCAACCCAAATGCCCAGCTTCCTCTGACTGTAGGGGAAGTATCGGGAATGGGCCAAAACCAGCCGCAGAAAGCGGGCCATCCCCAGCTACAGCCAGGTCTGAGGGGGAAATCCCAGCCAAATGTGTACTCGGGCGATCCCCAACAACAGCAGGGTGGAGTTGTAATGGGACAGCCCCAGCCGCCGAATTCGGATATGGGGCCAGCACAGATGGTGAACAGGGGTGATCCCCAGCCTCACGGACATTCTCCTCACATGGACCTCTCAGGAGGGAACTTTCTAGCGAGGGACCAACCACCAAAGCACCAAAACGTGTTCTCGCCTCCTTCGCAAGCCGTGGAGTTCGTTGGACAGCATGACCCCTACCGCCAGCAGCCAAACTCTCAGGCTCCTTCCAGTCGCACACCGCTAATGCCAGTCCCATCTGCCGAGACAACTAATGCAGCCACAGACTTGTGCTTCCAGCGCCAGCAGCCTCTTGCATCGCAACCATACAAGACTACTCTCCCTGGAGGTGCACACCCGTCACAGTACCCACAGGCAGAGTTCGTGAAGCCTGTCGCTGAAACAGTTTTGCCTCCTCAAGCCTGCCCTTCGGCCAATCCTGCTGTAATCGAGTTCAATGAACGTTCCGAGACAGGGACAACCAGTGTTGCACCTCGCAAGGCCTCCGATGCAAACGATGAGGAACAGGGCCTGATGGAAAACCTCAGTACCACAATCAAAGCAACATTTGAAGAAATCAACGAAGAGGAGCCGACTCCATCTATTCAGTCTGGGCTCCAATCGCTTCCACCCGACCCAAACCTGCAGTGTGTCATGTGTGGGAAGGTGTTCAAGATTGGACAGATAAACTTCAAGCGTCACTCCGAAACCTGCACTGGAACTCGATCAAAGTAGCTAAAGCTTTTATAGATAGAGAAAACAACTTCTTTTTTTTTTTTATAACGATGATTGCAGATGTACTTGTGTTTTTGTCAATGTATATACGGGCGATCAGCGCATGCGCACACAAGGAATGAGGGCATTAATTGGAGTAAAACCCTCCCAGTAAACTGTATGGTCATCTGGCTCTGTTCGTGACTATATACCGTCTCTTGCTGGTGGCGGAAATTTTGCAGATATGGTTGACGAAGAGCTGTCTCGTTACGTCATCGACGAGTTGGAGGGCCTGGAGGAAGGCGTCAGGCAGGGAACAGGCAGCTTCGGCTCCGTGTACAAGGTGAGGGTGAACGGGATGCCGTGCATCGCCAAGCGACTCCACGACATCCTAGATCACCGCCAGGCGGCCGCGTCGCCTGGCAGCCCCGCTAGAGCTACGATCCAGGAACGATTCCGCAACGAGTGCCTGCTGTTGAGTCGCATCCGCCACCCGAACATCGTCCAGTTCCTGGGAGTCCACTACGGGGCCAACTCGGGGGACTTGTCGCTAGTTCTCGAGCATCTTCACATGGATCTGGAGCAATGCCTGGCTACCTACCCCAACATGCCGCTCTCCATCAAACTCGGCGTCCTGAAAGACGTCTCGTATGGCCTGCTCCATCTCCACACTCGAAAGCCGGCCATCGTCCACCGCGACCTGACGGTCAGCAAACGTCCTTGTCACGCCGGACATGCGCGCAAAGATAGCCGACCTGGGCGTCTCCCGCCTCCTAGACGTATCTCCTATGCAGCTATCTAACGTTACAGCCTGCCCAGGTACACTAGCCTACATGCCTCCGGAAGCTCTGCGACCTAAACCCCTGTACGACGACCGTTTGGACAGCTTCTCTTTCGGCGTTCTAGCTCTCTGTACAGCCACTCAAGAGTTCCCCAATGTCTTCTACGGCATGGAAATCCCCGAGAAGGTCCAGCGAGAGGGAACTTCTGAACTGTACAAGAGACAGCAGGCGATGGAGAAGTTACCTTTAGGTCACTGTCTCCATGAGCTCATCGTCCAGTGTCTGAGTGACCATCCGGACAAGCGACCGACGGCTGCCGGGATCAACAAGACCATGAAAGAACTGTGCGTCAGTCTTCCCAAACGGTTTCCCTCTGTCCTCGAGATGCACACAGAGATCTGGAAGTTGCACGGGGTGAGTTGGCTGTTGCTATACTATTTTAGTGTATATAGGTTGAATGTGTCATTGCGTATTATGCCTAGTGGTATTGTGTCTGGATGAGCAGATGCTAACTGTATAGTTACAATGCACGTGTACGTAGTATGTATGTTTTGTAGCCATCATAATGTAGGACTTGCTTGGCAATATCTCTGCCTTGCATGTGATGTAGTTCATTCATGTTGTCGATAAGAGGCTTGGCTTGATCCTTCTCCCAAGAGATACTGTACTGCCTTTAACTTCTACTCCCTACTAACTTGATTATAATGTGCCATTTTTTCACTGTTCATATAATATACTTTATTAACGGAGACAGTATATATCTTTGTCACACCTACACTGCTTTCCGCTGCCCTTATTTTATGTACTGTGCAGAATATGTACAATGCTACGTACTATATTCATGAACGTACCTCCATAAGATGAATTTAAGTTTCTTTAGCTTTATGTAGCTACAATAGTATGTGTGTTAGTTCATTACAGTGGTAGTATGTGGTAGAGTGGTATGTTATCTTGAAAGTGCTGCCCACCTACTACGTTTTGAACCACTACATTCAGCATAATACGTACTGCGTGTATCTTAACAGCGCTTTTCTCAAATTAAGTTTCTGTTGTGTCTTATGTACTCACTTGCAGGAGCGGCAGCAGATGGCTATGACTTTGGAGGAACAGGTGACTAGTGCACATGAGCCATAGCAGGTCCCTAAAGTTCCCTACCTGCCGTATCAAGTCTCCAAGTGTTGAAAACAATACCGACATGTTGGCATGTCATAAAGACAGACACTTCACCTTTTCAGGGGGCCACTACATAATGTGTTACAGTAAGGCGTAACCATTGGCTTAGAGGCCTGTGGCTCTAACTCAAACCTAGTCTGTTTTTAGCTGGGCTGCCTTTTGCTTCCTAAGAACACACTCGCTTTTGTGTGAGTCCAATCAGCTATATAAAATGTATTTCTCTATTACTCTATTGCTAGTGGTGGCAATGCCTGGAGGCAAGAAGCTGTATTATAAGCAACTTACTCTGCTAGCCTAAAGACGACTATTAGTGCTGTGTACTATATCCACAGAGTCCTAGGGTGGTGGTGGCTGAAGTGGAAGAGTACACCAGTCAGATACAGAGACTCAGAGAGGCCAACCAGGCTCTGGAGAAGAGGAACTCTGAGGTGAGTATATACTTACTATACACACAAGAAAAATTCTATTTGCCATCCTCCAGTATCTCCCCTTTCTGACTTGGAAAAGTGAGATTTGGGGTTTTGCATATGTCAGATCAGTTTCATATGGGCAGCTATACTCTACCATTGTGTTTTTACGTTTTCCTGGAATACAAAAACCAGTTTCCTATGGGCCGCTAACTCCTGGTATTTTTACTCAGTGCAAACAATGGGTGGCCCTGGCCTACACTGTTTACCTAGTGATGAGACTACCGTGCAACCAACCCCTCTCTAAGAACACCCCTGAAAATGAGAACACATCTCTAATAAAGGACACCTTTACTTTTTGTTGCCTTCAATGAAATAAGGAGACCTCGCCTATATGAACACTCTTCTGGTGTCCGGATTAAAGGGGTTCCTGTGTATATCCAGAGTGTAAGTGGCAAGGACAGAGGTTATCTATCTGTGTGTTTGTGTAGCTGGAGGAGAGACTGAGAGAGCTCCACCTGGCTGCAGAGGGAGGTGACCTCACTCCACAGCAGCAGCACCACCAGCAGCGAGCTGTACCCCAGGACCACCAGGAAGTGAGCCACTCTCTTCCGCCTCTATCATTGTACATAGAGCTCCAGGAAATCTAACTGTGGACAGCTGCACATCACTGTCACCTACAAGATCCACTGGTGGTGGGATAAATTTATTGATCATTTCCCTTCAGTATAATGGTTCTGACAATATTACTGGGAATAGTGTGCTACTAGTTCCTTTGCTCTAAGTTGCTTCCTAGATAGTGAAACAACAAGGCTTCTGTCGAGCGGGGTCCACTACGTGACAGTAGACACCTTGGCTGGAACTAATTTATACTGCCCTTTCTGGCATTGTGTGTCTAAAGGAAACTCTTTATGTGCAGGTGTGTCCTCCAACGCACGGACTCAACCCAGGGGTGCGATCTCCACGGGACCACGAATACGTCAACATCTCCTTCACCACGCCCATACCTGTCACCACCTCCTCCTCCTCGGCCGATAACTTCCTCACCCCAATTAATGCCCCCCACCCTCCGACCCCTGCCAGCACGCGACAGTTCGATCGTCACTCTCCCTGTCCAACAGACCCGGTGGCCACCGACTTTCACGACTTTCCGGGAAACGGACACTTTTCAGGGCTCTCGTCGACCATGAGCAATGCCAGCACAGCCTCCGGGCCGGGGTCAGCCCCTGCATTCGACCCTAATCTCAAATGCAAGGGTTGCGAGCGGCAGTTTCGAGAGGGAGAGATCCAGGCTTTCAAACGACACTCTGTGGGCTGTGAGAAGCTGCAGCCTCATCTTCGACACCCATCTCCGACCGTGGAAGACGACGTCGTCGAGGAGGGGTACACAGCAGAACAGGAGATGGACCCGAACCTCACTTGTATTGGATGTGGGGCGGGGTTTAGAGAGAGGGAGATTCAGAAATTCCGCAAACACTGTCGCTCGTGTCAGCCGTATGAGCAAGAGATGGCTAGGAGACGTGCCCAGAGCATGGCAGAGAAAGAAACACACACAGACAGCACAGGGACATGAATAGCAGTTGATATTCATTAGCATAGTTGTTTTTGTCGTGTAAGTGTTTCATGTACATGAATTTGCTAGTCTCGTGCCCATGGTAGATGAAAATACACACAAATGAAGTGAACATGAGACCTCTCGATCCCTTACGCTATGCAAAACGTCCACCAAAGGTCCAGGTCATGTCCCTACCCCTATCACCTATAAGTCAGCAAAAAAAAACCCAAAACACATGCACAAAAGTCAGGCAAGCACTGTTGCTCGTGTCAGCCGTATGAGCAAGAGACGTGCCCAGAGCATGGCAGGGAAAGAAACACACACAGACAGCGCATTGTATAGTAGTGCAGCACTGTTCACTAAACATTGATAATGATTGCAAGAGAGTACTGTTTCCTTGCACATTCTCGTGATCGGTGCGTGAACGATATATAAGAGACTGTGAATTGATGATAATAATAGCAAGCAATGACCCTTGTATGAGCTTTTTCATGAGTAACGGTGCCAGCAAGCAATTAATAGGTGACCTCTAATAAGAGAGTCATCTAACGTTCCTATATAGCTCCATTTTTATAGATGGGCATTTAGGATACATACAATGCCCTGTTATCCTATATGTGTCCTAGGTGCCCACCTATAAAAAAGGAGCAAAAACACAGGACCATTGGCCTGGATTACTCCGATTAGAGGACATGTTTGCTGGAAGTATCACTAATTATAAACCGGCCCTGTGGTTAGATGAGACAGTGGACATTCTACAATGCATTATCTGAGTGAGTAACAGATTTTGCACACCATTATTATTAAATTTCACACAATGGGATAGCCTCTAGTAGAAAGTATGAACTAGGGTAAGGGCTGCTTCCAGTTCAGTCCACAACTGCAGATTCTTTATCTTTCTCCACCCCAGCCTGTTAAGATCAACACACAGCTAAAAGAAGCCCACATAGCATTATTGTGTGCTGTGCAGTGACTGTCTGTTTGCAAAGGCAACTTGCTCTGAAAACAGACAGCTGGTCACTCCTATGCTACAGTAGAATGGTTTGGTGAGGCACTCAACAGAGACAGAGGTGAGCAACACATCAAGCGTTGTCACCATTTTGCACATGCTAGACAATAGACCTAGCTACCCATCCCCAATCCTGTCAATGTATGAGCAGCTACTGGATAATGTACGCAAATTAATTTACAGAGCTGGACGCTGCCATTTGTCGCTAATAGTTGAGAAAGGCATGTCATTCCGAGAAGTGCTGAACAATACACTGTGGTGTACTTTGTTCAATTAGGATGTACAGTGGTTTCATCATTATTATGGTATGTACTGTAGGTAGTATCGTCTTTTACATTTGGGTGCGGTCATTTCATCATGGTATTTTATTTGTGTATGAGGTATGGTACGGTCTTTTTTTAATAACGGGTATGTGTTTTTCTGTTACGCTTTGTCAAAGCGTGTCAGACAGCCATTGCGCAGAGTTGCTCCAATGGCTGTGCTGCCAGGGATGCCTATGTAGTGACGTCACTTTTCACTAGGCTCTCTTCAAGATCCCGTATTGCCTATGTTGGCTACCAGTCAAGCGTCAAACGCTGTCTAGTGTTTACCCAATGTAGCTCACATGACGAAATATACAAGGCCCCTTCAACTCTCCGCTTAACCTGGGGGTCAAATGTCACACACAAAAATTGTGTGTTGATAGAGAGAGTCTGGGAATGAGGCATAGAGAGCCTGTGACAGTAAGAAGACACAAAAGACGAACTAGTGCTTAATAATCTGCTCTCTACAGCAGAGTTGGACAATGGACAGTAGTCCATGCACCCAGTGGGAACCTTTAGAACACATGTAATAATTATAGCTCTTCAATTGTAGCATACATGTACTTTAGTGGGAACCTGCATAGAAAAATCCTTATCCCAAATGCTATGGGATGCTGAATGCGACAAAATATATAGAGCGCTCATTTTGATTCCCGATTTTCGATTATAGATTCGTGTTTCTCGATTCCTGATTTTTTTCCCTTCAATTATCCGACTTTTTCGCATGCAATGGCTGACAGAGCAGACGAAAGGCAGTCTGTGTCCCTTACTCTGTCCCAGCTCTCAAAGGCTGGGATGCTATTGAGATATACATTGGGCAAAGAATCCAGCAACGTTGTATTACGGTGGGTACCTGATCCTCACAGTGTAGAAAAACAGGAATCGATAATCGAAGAACAAGCTCACTTTTCAATTGCTCTGTTGGGATCGCATGTTTTTCCCTCGAGTTGTGTTTTTGACTGTGTTGACTGGGCAGTCTTCACTATCACCTCTTCTTCAGTTTATCCAGTTCTCGTGTCTCGTCTCGTTCCATCCTGATGTGACTGATCCTGATAGAGTATTGTATTGTTGCA